>JAJJWW010017841.1:0-238910 GCA_023531295.1 Papaver armeniacum
CTTAGGTTTTAAAAAAAATAATGTCCAATAGTCCAAAAATAAAGTCCAAAAATTAAAAAGTCCAAAAATAAAAATAAAAATTACAAAAATAATTACCTAATTACAGTTTCTAAAAATAAATAAATAAATAATAATAACACTATATACAAAATTTTCTTCTTCACTCCGTTCGGATCTCTCTTTTCTTTCCTATTTTGGCTTTGCTTTTCTTTTCAGCACTTTCTCTTTTTCTTTCGCTCCACTCCAAATCTGAAAGCAAACAGAAATACCAAAACGCGTAAAAAAGAACAAAAATAATTAAAAAATAATAATAATAATAAAACCTAAAAACAAATCTATACACAAGTCCGCGTCGGCGGCGCCAAAAATGATCAAATTTTATATAGTGGTAAATAGAGTTGTCGTTCACTCGAACTTGATGAGATTGTTTTTTAGATTTAAATTATAAAACTAGCAAATATATACAAAATAATAACAATGTTTCGAGAGGTTCTAGGACTAGGATTCCACCAAATATTCAAATTCATGCAATTCACATATTTATTCTAAACCATTATAGCTCATTCAATAAGAATTTTGACTCTATTTCTTTGCCTAATGTAGATTCTTAAAATATTAATTGTAAATCTTAAGCATGGCATATCAAAAGAATTAATCCTAAGAATAAACCATCAAATGAAATGACAATTAATTAAGAAAAATCTTTTTCTAATTTTAATTCAATGCAAATAGTCATATAAAGAATTAAATGAATTTACCACATGATGAATTTTGGTTTCCTCCGTCGTTCCAGAGATGGGTTCTAGCTCCTCATGTTGTAGACACTCTCAAAAGATTATTTTATTGCTGGAAAAGTGTTTACAATGGTGGAAATGAAGAAAAATAACAAAATCAACAACTTTGCTCTACCAAAACTCCCCTCACCCTCCTGGTTGGTCCTATTAGCACCCTATTTATACACAACAACCCATTACTCAAATATCTTTTCAAAATCTTCTTCCATAACTCCATCATATCTTCTCTTTAATGAAAGATATCCCAAGAATAATTTGTTTCTCCATTTATCACACATCTTCCTTCAATTGCTAGAATAAAATCCTAAAACCCCAGATTTTCTTTCTCCTTTTCAATAAAAACCAACTCATAAATATATTATCTCTTTTAACTTCAAGATATGGAAACTTCCTGTATAATAGGCAAGAAGATATCTTTGCCTTAAATCTTTAAAATCTCCCATAAATTATGTGAATATATTTCAAAATGAAGAAGGGGGTGCCTCTATCCATTTGTTTGGTGCCTTTAACAAGTTGGTGCCCTTATCTGAAATAAGGGTGCCTTTAGTACTTTTCTCCGGGGGTCCAAATAGCACTTTTCGAGCAACTTTTTCCACACAAGTGTATTTCTCCAAAGACACCTACAGAAACATAAAAACACCATAATAAGTACAAAATCAAGCACTAACAATAGAGACACTGAGGACAATTCGGACACCAAAATGTGTCTATCATCACCTAGTCCTCAATCTGAAAACCAAGAAGAAGAAGGGGATCCTATGTCAGACTCTCCAAATGGCTCTCATTCTGAAGCTGATGCAGATGTTGATGAAGATCCACTTATAACTGCTCTGAAGAAGAAACTCAGACAAACAAGGTCACCAGCGTGGTTGGAATTTGATAGGGATGTTGTACTGAAGTTTAACAAGAAACATGAAAAGAAGGCTATTGTAGAAGCTACTTGCAGACACTGTCAAATGGTGGTTCAAGCATGATGTGCCAATGGTACTAGCAGGTTGCTTGCTCATCTAAAAATTTGCCCAAAGAAAAAATAAAATAAGCCATGTCAGATGAAAATTTCTACTGCACTTAAAATAGCAGGTAACCAAGCAGCCAAACTAGCTAATTGGAAGTATGATCCTGCAGTTACTAGGTTATGGGCTGTTGTAGATGGGGAAAAACGAGTTGCTGGTTTTTACAGAATTTAGGAGACGACCGTGCGGAGGAAACTCCTTGAACGAGCGAACTGTCTAACCTCACACATATGCACTGCAAAAAGGGAGTGCTTTGAATTCGAGAGATCAATCTGTAGGACTCCGACCTAAACCAAGAAAATGGTCGTTCCAGAGTCAATTTGGTCACAAGAGAGGATGGGTCGATCTGTAGGAGGGAAGCTGACAAATGTGTGAGATCAATGGTGATCGAAGATTGTAGGTGTGTTGTGTATTCTACGTGAATAAATAAGATAAGTTCTGATTGATTGAATTTGCTCTGTTGAGAGTAATTGCTCAGACATTGAGTTGTTAATCTCTTGTTATCGGTTTGACGAAAGATTTTCCTTTTTTCAATCATGATTCAAAAACTTATTTATATTGCTAGAATTGTGAAACACCTTGATCCCATGAAGTGTGACAGTTGCTGGAGTCAAAGAGTGGGGAAGTGGAAATTGTGTTAAAACCAGTTGCTCATCGTGCGGAGACTTGGTTGATTTTCCATCCACTACTTTTCTAACTCCTCCAACTGATTGCACGACTTTCTCACATTCTCATCGTGTGTATGAACACACGTGCCGTAGATCGCCAGACCAAAACCCTAGTTAATATCCCCCCATGTAACACGATTGATGTCTTGTGATTGTGGAGTCTGTAAGGCAGACGTGTATTTAGTTAGTCAGTTGCTGACTTCATGGGACGATGAGTCCTTGTATTGCTGAGTCGAACGTAATTTGAAAATATTCTGAGACTCATGAATTGAACGTGTCTGTTGAGACAAAGGTACGATTCTCAAGTAAATGTTGATAGTTAAGGTGAGAAAATATTGCTCATTCGATGGATTGTTGAATATTGATAGTTGAACCAATATTCCTTAGTCTGAGCAAATATAGCTCATTTGAGCAAATGTTGCTCGTTTGATGAATTATTGGTAGCAGGACCAAATAAAATATTAATTTAAAATGCTGGCAACTGAACCGAGTATAATTAATAAAAATGTTGATCATGGGGTCAACGTAAAATTATTAGCGTTTGAATCTGGAATTATGAACCTTGGACTCGAAAACCCTAATTTCGATCATTTGTTGATCAATTGATGATTTATTGAAAATCAACCACGGAGTGAAGGAGGGACCGGCTACATGGGACGATGGGTCGACCATGTAGCGCCCAGACGCTCGAGTGATAAAATACCAAAGTCTCTTGAAGACCAGTTGGTGAAAAGATGATTAAATGCTGGTTTAATCATTTATTAAAGTAATGCTCGTCTGAGCCTTAGGTGATAAAACCTAATTAATTATGAAGAGATGAGGGACCGACCAAGGGATCATGAAACCGGCCCTGGTTGGTCGCGGGACCGTATGACAATCATTTTATGAAGTTCCAAATCGTTTGGAAGAGTTTGAACCTAATGTGAACAAATTAGGTCAAATGATGAAAGTATGAGGGACCGGCCTCTTGCAAGCCGAAGAGCCAACCTTTGTCGGTCAAGGTAATATGCTCATGTCACCAAAGTGTTCGCATCTCAGTCCTGAGAATTCTGATATTTTCTGGCCTGCATTTGAGCAATCATTTTAGAAAATATGAAGAAATCGAGGTTTTTTGCTCAAACTGAGGAAACTTCATAAGATGAAGGAAATAACAATAATAAAATGAAGGAATCATAAAGTGTGGGACCGGCTATGGCCAAGGCGTGGCCGGCCGGCCAATAAGCCTGGTCTCGTGGCACTTTTCCTAATTTTATGTTATTTTCATGATTTTAAGGAAGTATCATGAAATCAGGGAATTTGTTGAAACTAAGGAATTTCCTTGAAGTGAAGGAGTTTCCATGAGTTGAAGGAAACAATAATATTAATAATAATAATAAAATAAGGGGCATGTGGGACCGGCCACGACTAGGGCATGGTCGGCCGGCTAGGGCCCGGTCCCATGAGTCTTCCCTAATTTTATATTATTTTCATGATTTTAAGGAAATATCATGAAATCAAGGAGTTTGTTGAAACTAAGGAGTTTCCTTAAAATGAAGGAGTTTCCATGAGATGAAGGAAACAAATAATAATGATAATAATAAAATAAGGGCGTGTGGGACCGGCCGACTAGGGCATGGCCGGCTAGGATCTGGTCCCGTGAGTTTTCCCTAGTTTTATATCTTTTCCTTGATGTGAAGGAAATATCATGAAATCAAGGAATTTCATGGGATGAAGGAAATAATAATAATAAAATAATAAGGAATGCAAGGTGTGGGACCGGCCAAAACTAGGGCATGACCGGCCGACTAGTGAGCTTGGTCCCGCGACACCTTTCCTAATTATTTATTATTTCCTTGATACAGAGGAAACACCATGAAACTGAGGAGTTTCCTTAAAATGAAGGATATTTGTTCAAATGAAGGGATTTTCATGAGATCAAGGAAAAATAATAGAAAAATAATAAAATAAAAAATTAGGCGTGGGACTGGCCACGGCGTGACTGGCCGGCCGGTGGGCACAGTCCCCTAGCTCCTTAGCTAATATTTTATTATTATTTTTTTCTTCCTATTTTGCATAGGTTCATCGTTCCTTCGTATTTTGGAATGCTCATTCGTGCATTCAGGTGTTCGTTAGTGCATTATTGTTGAATACACTTGCACCATTTTGGCCGGGGCTTACTCGATAACGGATCTGATGCCCGTACGTTGAATATTTATCACTAACCCATGGAATTCTGCTGGGAAGAACCACGAATTGAAGTAATGAAATATTATGAAAAACGTAGAATATTTTCCAGAGATTCATTTAATGAATCTAATGATTTTAAAATAATTAATTGATGGCTCTATACTAGTACGATCGTCTAGGAGAATTAATTATTCAGGAATTGAGTGATATGAGCTTGTTGAAGCGTCATATTTCTTTTATATAGTCAGGGAAAACATTGTTACATCCTGAAGACGTTATTGCTCTATACTAGCAGGCAAGCTGTCTAAGAGCCGTCCAATCTTTCGATTCTATATAGAAGTAATTACTGAAATTGCTCAGTATTCATGAGATATGTCGTTGCCTCAGCTGAGAGACTACACATCTACATATAATATGAGAGATAGTATTCTCAGTCAGAGATTCTTGTGGCATGAGATTTCACGCTTCGATGAGAGACATAAGCCTCAATACTCGTCTGATTGCTGGATCACGAGCATGTATAATTATGGTTTTACCATTTTAGCCCTTGTCGAAAATCCACCATCTATATTAAGTCCCCTGCTTAGTGAGGGACATTCATGTTCCTCAGTCAGCACTGGATGGTGTTTTTTTTTTTTAGTTACAGACGAAATAAGTGAACTTAGTCGTAAGATAGGATGTTGCCGGATTTTCGATTGCATGAGCGAACCATGGCTTGAACGAAGATCCCAGTGGTATGATAGAGCATCGTCTAACGAGCGTAAATTGGTGTAGCACCGCTGATTTGGTGATGAAACCTTGGTCGATTTAGGATTCATGGGTCCAGGCCCAAGAAAGGAAATCCGTTTTAGCGCAGACGTTCGTTCGTTCGTTAGTTTAAAAAACAAACAAAATAGACCTGAGTCTAATGATAAAAATTTTGTTATGAGCTTTCACGAAAAACAAAATTTTATTTTTTAAATATGTGAGATTTCACAAAGTGGAATAAACTCTCGTTTCAAAGGTGGATGCTCGTACGAGATTTTTTTTTTTTTGAACAGACGTGCGTCTGTTAGTAATAAAATTTTGTTTATGAGCTTTCATGAATTTTTTTATCTTCGAGCTTTCAGAAATCTTTGAAAATATACTCTCACTTCAAAGATCGATGCTCGCGCGAGGGAGGATATATATATATTTTTTCTTTTTCAAACTTACGTGAGTTTCACGTTAAATATATATTTTTTTGTAAAACCAATGTTTTGATTTTGAACAACTGTTGAAAGTAGACAATTATACATGGTTGAATAATGTCCGTGTGTAAGTTTTCACAATTGTAGAATGGACGTCTGTCCAATTTTTGAAAAATCAGTGGATGTTAAAACTCACGTGAGTTGTTCACGATTTTATGAACATCAAGTCATGATTTTGGATAATGAATTTTGCTCGTCTTTGCAGGTTTGAAGGAACGAGCAAGTTTTCGAAATTCTGAGGTTATGATCACTACAGCTAGTGAAATCGTAAATAGATAAGAGTTGGATTGTTACCGTTTTTGTTGTGTGTTTGTTATTGGTATATCCATGACTCCATGTCTTTCGCCCTCAAATAATGGTGACTTCCAGTTACAACCACCCTTCTGGCTCCTCCGGGGAACGCTCCAGAAATATTAAGTCAAAGATGAAGACTTCTTAGAGTGGTTCGTGTTAAGATATATGCTTTCATGGTCTTAGCAGATGCGGAGAGAAAGCATGATGAAATATCACAGATGATGAAAAGCTCATATCTCATCAGCAGAAGCACCGCCGACTTGCAAGTGAGACTATCGGCTGAAGATGAAGTAGCTCCTGATTCAGATGTGGATGAATGAACAATTTCGTCATAATTCGTCATCAGAAAATTCAGAAGTTAGGTCTTCATTGAAATTGTTGTAGAATCTTCGTCCGATGTCGGATTTTTGTGATCTACCCATGTTTCTTTATCCTCAGAAAATTTCCAAGCTTTAGCAAAGAATATTTTCAGCTTTTGGGCAAGTTTAAAGGCCGAAATTGATGAAACACTAAACTTCCAGAAGGTTTTCAGAAAATTTTCAGCTGTCATGTAGTCCAAGGTTTTGGCCACATGCTTTTGCTAGTTCATCCAATTGCTGTGAATTTTGGATATGTTATAGAGGACATCCATACGAAGAGAATGACATATGACTCAACCTTAGATTCCTCACTAATTGCTCCCAGCTCGCTTCTTTGTGCATGACAAAGTAAAATTGTCTCAGACGAGCTTGTTGTAAAACGCCCCTGTTGTATCTTTAGACCATTTGCTTGTGTCTCAAACGCTTGATGAAGGATTTCAATGTCATTGATTAATTTGAAATCTGAAACCCTTGGTTGATACATGAGCCTGGTGCTTGCAGTACCATTTTTTGTTTCTGTCAGTCGTAGAAACATTATTTCTGAAACCCTGGTCACGGGACCATAACTGCTCTCAAGAGGGGATGATATAATGACCATGGTTGTACGTCTCGGTTGTATCATTCATTTTATGATGAATGATTAGCATGAGCGAGCTTGGTTTCAGTCATGAGTCTTGGACTGTGAAACTGACCGTCATGATCAGTGGATCGTCAGTCCCCGGTATTTAGTTGAATCTCCTTTTTCGTTTTCCCTTCTTCTGGCAGGACCTAGATAGATGACCCAGGTACAAAGACTTGATGTAAAGACCTAGGTGGTCGAAGTTGAAGGTACCTTGATGAAGGACTTATCGAAAAGACCTAGTGGACATCGATCGACTGTAGAGGTTATGAATCCCGTCTAAGAATTACTGCTTGCATGTTGTATGCTCTGAAAGTTGTAGGAACCTCATACGACGTCAGAATTCGATGCTTGACCCCAACTTTTGAAGCTAAGAGACTGAGTTATCACATGAGAAAAGAATCACTCAATTTGGAGTTGTAGAGGTCAGCCAACGAAGCGTGCGCATTTGTAATTTGTAATCCCGTACAAATTTTTAGATTTCATAGACCTGACGGTAAAAGCCATATCTTTGATTTAGTATGTCCGATTGATGCGCTCTTTTGGTATGTTGTAGAAGAGACATATACAAACATCTTTCGTTGAGGAAGTATTGACCAATTACTCACCCATTGGTACGTTTTTGTAAACTCATGGTCTGAACTGTGTTGTATCTCATTTGTAGAGGCGATGAGAACATCTTGTAGAAGACTTTGGATTGTGTCCTCCAGTCGTGTAAGCTTTGAGAATACTTTCATATGAACATGTTATGATGTCTACACATCTTGATATGAATCATTAGTTCTTGGAGAAGTCCGCTTCATGTGTAACACTTTAGAGAATGGTTAGTTGATGAAGCCCTGTCATGAGGATGTTGCTCCTGAGACCGTTGTTGATGCTGAGGCCATGGACGGAGTTCCTCCAGATATCCTTTTTGATGCCGATACTATAATTGGAGATGATCCAGAGACCGAAAAGGCTAGAACCATGATTATCAACATAGCCTTTGCTCCTCCATCCAGTGAGCCTTTTACATTCACGAACTTGTTTATGAGTTGAGCGTCCATAAGATGAAGGTGTACTGAGAGTTCAACCTGAATGCTCTTGAAAGCATAACTTTACCATGAATTGGCTTCGTCAGTGAGTCGACGTTGTTGTGGTAGATAGCAGCAGCAGTTTTCATACTGGATGTGATTGGTGAAGAGAGGAAGTTCCTCAATCGTGCAGGGGCTTGTGATGTAGAGAAATACCGTTGACGAAGTTTCACGGAATCACCTCAGGTTGCCCAGTGTATGTTGAAGGAGTTAGTTCCATCCATGTATGAATGATGTTGCATCTTCTTCAGAAGTCTTATCATGAGATAATGAAGACTTATCGATTGTAGTTTAGTTACACTTTTATCATGCTGGTGTTGAATCAGTGTGTCATCGTCGAGATATTTGTGCTGAAGCTGTACTCTTTGATTGGGAGTACAATTTGATGGCTTCTTAGATGCATGAGCGTTGAAGCATATATTCCTTAAGCATCGAATGTCTTAGGTTTGATCGTTTCGGCCCTGAGTATCTTCTGTTGATTCAGCATTCCTGTCGTTGTGGTAGTGGGATTCAACACTTGTGCATACATCAGAGCTTTTTGATTTTGTGGGACACATGGACACTCCTACAAGCCTATGGAGAAACGCGCAAAGTGTTCTTTGCCTTATGTCTCAATGCTCGATTCATAGAAATGTCAGATTCAACCGCTTGATAAAATACTAATGCGGTGAAGCTACCATTCAAAACGTCTTGCAGAGTTGCTAGCAGAATTGCGTCCCCATGCTAAGATAGCATGTGAGGAAATAAACGGCATAGACATGGAAAGAATGAGACTTGCCTGAGTGTGGAACCTCTTTATGAATGTCTACGCATCTTTTGCAGGTTCTTGCTTCAACCCCGTCAAAGTTTGAAATTCCCTCAAGTGTTCTGATGATGGAATGTCCGCCAAATCTTCTGGATCAGAACTTTCTTCGTTGGAGAGATGTGCAACCAAAGGTACTTTGTCAGTAGCTATCTTTTCAGCGTGGATCCACGCTCGTCTGAAGAACATGTCATATCCTGGATCTTCCTGATTATGTGAAACTTGATTTCTGTCCAGGTTGAACTTATGTTCACTTTGAGAGTGATGTAGCCATAAGTATTTCCGAGCGTTCTTTCAAGGTTTCTGATTGAGATGAGAGCATGAGTAGATTCTTGTCGAATGATGCATGCGGCTCTGTGGGTGGTTTTCAGTGGAATGACGTTGATGGCGGTGTCAGCATCGATCATTCTCCCGAATTTATTTCCTCTGAGATGGACTGTGGTAAGCAGTCCCCAGTCGTGCATCTCCTTGTCTATGGATGAAGGTTCAAGGAGTATTTCCGAGATGGACAGACGTCTGTCGCAATGTAATTCGGTGTTGTGAACATGTCTTTTCTTTGTGCCTTAGACAGATAGAGCAATTTCACAGATATGCTTAATCAACGATTGAACTGCTTCTTTGGCTGGTCGTTCAGAGGGTGTAAAGGTTCTGACTGGGAGAGGATTCTTGTGTACTCCTTCAGTCCCCAGTTGAAGCTATTATGGATCAACCTTCTCTTTGAAGATGTGATTCAAAATATTGCAGTCACTTGTTGGATGATTGATGCATCTATGAGGGAGAGAAAACCTGGGATTCTCCATTTCTTCTTCAGTTGGCTCTCTCCTTGAATGACAATTTGCTTGCACCATATTGAACCCAGACTTCTAGTAACTCGATCACTCCTTCATGAGAAGAGAGAAGTTTGACTCTGTCTGATCATTTACCCGTTCGTTGATGCCGGCTGGAGGTTTGTGCAGTTCAGGATTGGTTATCTTTTCTTCACGCCTTCAGAGGATCCTGGGATGTTGGAGAAGCGCTATGATGCTGTGTCTCGGCTTTCCTTTCATTCCTTTCAGCAACAACGTTTGAAGGATGGAGATTGTACTGATTGTTTACAAGGCGTCGACTGCGTCGAGGTTCCTCGACCTTGCAGACTCTGCTCTTTCCAGTAAAGCAGGTGCAATGGTTGGTGATCTCTTAGCTGCTTCATGAATTTTTGAGAAAGTCCGGAACTTGAGATTTTCCAGCAAGGCTCTGTAGACCGAGATCATTCCGTTGATGCACAAGTCTACCAGTTGTTGTTCAGTGACATCCGGGTCATGACAATCCAAAGCTTGGACTCTGAACCTCTTCACATAATCGTTCGGATGTTCATTGATCTTTTGAGACATTATTCCTAAGTCGGCGAGAGTAATCTGCTCTGAGACGAAGAAGTATTTCCTATAGAAGGCATTAACCATTTCTCGGCGATGCTCCCAGGTACAATGTTGTTGTACCTGGTGTATGCTCAGCCTGCCAGAGATTTCGAGAATTCCTTCAAAAGGATGACATGATTGTGTTCGTGCTCTCCTAGTGCTTCAAGGAATCGAGAGACGTGTTCTCTAGCGTTCCATGTTCCGTTGTATAGTGTGAACGTTGGGGAAGTGTAGCCCGGAGAGGAATTCTTTGAGTAGCAGCGGGATATGGAGGTTGATGACGGTGAACAAATGGTGTTTTGTCTTTTCCTCGATCCTCCATGAAGTGTTTCAGGTTCTCACGAGTGATGAAACCTGCAAGTTCCTTTGTTGGTGGGTTATCTGCAGCCTTGTGGACTTCATCATCGTCTACTACATGGATTGGAGTAACTTCAGGATCAGCAGCCGAAGATGTTTCTTTGGATTTTCCTTTCTCTTGAGTTTTCTATGACATCTTGTCGGTGAGAGTTTTGAGATAATTGCATAACTCTTTCTGTGTTGCAGCCATGTCAATCTGATTTTTGGAAAGAATCTCTTGCACCTTCATGAGATCACCTATGGTAGGCGTATGATAGTGCCAGTATCATCGCTTGCTGGAGTGATCACTGGAGCACCGACATTCAGAGGAGTATTATTGGCAGGTGTTGATGATGGTTTTTAGCTTAGGGGTGAAATCGTAAACCCTAGTCAGACAATGACGTCACAGAACTTGAGTAATAATGTCCAAACCAAGCACATTTATTGAACCCTTTAATTTGTCTGCAAGAAAATTACCAGGGTACCTTTTTTTAATGCTAATTAGGGTTTCGACAGGACAAAACCCTAATTCTCACACCGCATGTACCAATGGCAAACCATGCCATCCACACCTACCGCGCCAAGGCATGCCAACCATGCTAGCTGCACCCCTGTGCCAATGGCAAACCATGCCAGCCACACCTACCACGCCATGCCAAACACAGCTTGCCATGGCCCCATGCCAACCTACCCGTGCCACCTTGCTAGCCTTCCCTACGTGGCTACCAAAACGAAGGCGTGCGACAATCAACGGTCGCCCTTCAATCCCAGGAGAAAATCCTAGCCGTCTGAGGTTAACAAACGACCTTTGGCCCAAAGCCCTAGCTTGGTCACGAACCTAGCTTAGTCACGCCAAACCTTGGCCCCACATGCCAAGCCAAACTGCACCTATCCAAGCTAGCCACGCCATGCGCCCATGGAAAAACCCTTGGCCCCACATGCCAAGCCAAATCACACCTAGCCAAGCTAGCCACGCCATGCGCCCATGGGAAACCCTTGGCCCCACATGCCAAGCCAAACTGCACCTAGCCAAGCTAGCCACGCCATGCGCCCATGGCAAACCCTTGGCCCCACATGCTAAGCCAAACCGCACCTAGCCATGCTAGCCGCACCATGTGCCAACGGCTTACCAAACCCTTGGCCCCACATGCCAAGCCAAGCCACACCTTGCCTTGGCACCTAGCCAAGCTAGCCACGCCATGCGCCCATGGAAAACCCTTGGCCCCACATGCCAAGCCAAACCGCACCTAGCCAAGCAAGCCACGCCATGCACCCATGGCAAACCCTTGGCCCCACATGCCAAGCCAAACCGCACCTAGCCACACCTTGCCTTGGCACCTAGCCAAGCTAGCCACGCCATGCGCCCATGGCAAACCCTTGGCCCCACATGCCAAAACAAACCGCACCTAGCCAAGCTAGCCACGCCATGCACCCATGGCAAACCCTTGGCCTCACATGCCAAGCCAAACCGCACCTAGCCACGCTAGCCGCACCATGTGCCAACGGCTTTCCAAACCCTTGGCCCCACATGCCAAGCCAAGCCACACCTTGCCTTGGCCCTAGCCATGCTAACCGCACCATGTGCCAACGGCTTGCCAACCCACATGCCAATCCAAACCGCACCTAGCTATGCTAGCCGCCCCATATGCCAACGACTTACCAAACCTCTGGCCCCACATGTCAAACGCACCTAGCCGCGCCACCATGCTGGCCTTCCCTACGTGGCTACCAAAACGAAGGCGTGCGACAATCGACGACCCCCCTTCAATCCCAGGAGCAAATCCTAGCCCTCCAAGGTTACCAGACGACGCATGGTAACCTTTAACCCGAAAACCTAAGTTTGGCCACGCCATGCCAACCTAGCCGCGCCTCCATGCCACGCCAATGGCATGCCAACCTAGCCGCGCCACCATGCCATGCCAATGGCATGCTAACCTAGCCGCGTCACCATGCTGGCCTTCCCTATGCGGCCACCAACGAACGAAAGCGTGCAAAGATCAACGGCTACCTTTCCTCTTAAGATACAAAATCTCGACCGTCGAAGGTCACCAAGCTACCAAATCTCCCGATCTCGACTTGCCAGGCAACAACCCTATGCTACATGTTTTCCACAAAAACATTCGAGACATCAACACATATCACAAACTGGGGGATCCTCTTTGGGTATTGGTTTGGCGGTTTACAGCGTGCGGCGTACACTACGCCCGTCATAAGGAAGTGTCATAAGGGTGAGGCGGTTAGTAAATACAGGGAGTTAAAAGTGAAACGATTCCATGCGTTAA
This sequence comes from Papaver armeniacum, assembly GCA_023531295.1. Classification (NCBI taxonomy): domain Eukaryota; kingdom Viridiplantae; phylum Streptophyta; class Magnoliopsida; order Ranunculales; family Papaveraceae; genus Papaver; species Papaver armeniacum. The sequence continues at coordinate 13,030 of JAJJWW010017841.1, forward strand.
CGATTCGATACGTTAATATTTTTATGGATCAATTCGATACGTTAATATTTTTATGGATCAATTCGACATCAACACATATTTTTATGGGACATCAATTCGATACGTTAATATTTTTATGGAACATCAATTCCATGCGTTAGCGATTTTATGGAACATCAAATTCCATGCATACGGTTACCACCTCCTACCATTTACTTACCCATTTTTCCATTCCTTAATGAGACCAGGGTACGTTTCACTTCGACTTGTATAAATAGGTCTTACCTATTTCCACATAACAACAAGTTCATTCGGGAATACATAAAACTCAGAAAATACTTGATAGCTTACCATTTGTTAGCCTTCCCACTTTTCTGATACAAGTCGTAGTAACACAACTACTCTTCCAGAATCAACTATTCTGGTCTCATCACTTTCCTTGCTTCCCTCCCCAAAACCAACCCATTCTCCTTCACTTTGTGATCGAAGCAAGTCTGGAACGGCCATTTCTTGGTTTAGGCCGGACTTGTACAGATTGATCTCTCGAATCTAAAGTACTTTCTTGCAGTACATTGTTTAGGGTTTAAATTGTTTCTCACCCGTACACCCAAAATTACCGAAATCAGCAGAAACCATTTTCACCCTCAAACAATTGGCGACCACAGTGGGAGGTTGATCTTTCGGTTACAATGTCAATTTTCGACCATCGATCTCATGCTTCGACCTAGACATCAAGATGATATAATCAGGCGACCCGTTCAGGGATCGACGACTCAGTTACCAGACGACCTGACTATCAGTCATGACACGGCAAGGGATGACTGGGGACTTCCTAGAGGATAGAAGCAAATGATCCGCCCGAGAATTGATGACTCGGTTATCAGGAAACTCAGTAACGACTGGGAACTTTCCACAATCACGACGGTGCTTCCCGTAAAACCAGGTCTTACACCCGGAAAGTTTCCTTTTTCATCAGGAGACCTGAAAAACCAAGTAAGTCCTACCCAGACAAAATGCGTGGTTTACCTTTTCAAGTTTTCACGAGAATAAAAAAAAAAACACAATAGCCATTTTCTGTTCCACCCCATGTCATCTACCAAACACACGGTTCCATGGTTTTCCTAGGATGCCGGCAACACTTTTAACCAAGACAACATCATTTCCAAAAAAAAAAAAAAAACAATTCAATCCTAAATGATTCATTCCAAAATAATAATCCAAAACCGTCAAGGTAACATTTATCTATCAACCCAAAAAAAAAAAAAATCCAGAAAATCAAAACCATAAACCAGGCGCTTCCATTTGCCTTTCAAAAAAATAAATAAAGAAGTTCGTAAGATTTAAATGTATTCAAGGAAAGTTTTCCAACAAATGGCTTGCTCCTCTTAGAAAAGGCCTCCCTCGTGCTCGAGAGCCGCCCTTTTCAATTTCACCGCTCGCACAATCTTTTGAATTCCGCTTCGCTTCTTCACCATGTCCTGAAGGACCTTCACTGTTTGGGCCAACAACTTTTCAACCTTGGAGAAACCGTCGACGAACCAAGGAGCATTGAACTCGAACTTTATGCACATGTCACGGTGGAACCTCCAGCTCGAGATTACGTCCTCAGAAACTGTATGACCAGTCACGTTGCGCATGTCATCAATCGAAGACAAGGCTTCCTCCACACGCTTGACCAGCGCGTATCGGCTACTAATTTTCTTGGTCGTGGCAATATGACCGTAGATTTCCCATATCTTGGTATATAACGCCTCATGTTTAGCTGGCACGCTAAATCCCCCAATCAACACGTGATCCGGATAAGGAATCAGGTATGGAGGAACAAAGGTGGCGCCTGCGACTGCATCAGTAACTGGCGAAGGATTCCTAACAACAATTACGCCAACATTCACGTAAACAATCTCCGTTGTCTGAGTCACAACAACGCTTCCATCTTGATCGGCCTCTGTTTCAAAGCCACCAGGCTTGGCTGACACGGCTAGAGACAAAGCCGTGTCTTCACCAGTTTCCATCTCAAGTTCGTCTTCAGAACCGGCTTCGCTCTGTAATATCACGGCTTAGACACTTTTTTTTTTAAAAAAAAAACAGAGAGGAAGAAGGAAGGAAGAAGAACAGCATGGAGAAGACTCACTGATTCGCTTTCAGACCGACTAGAGGAAAATTCAGCACTGCTATCGGAAGAACTACTCTCGCCATCTTTGGACTCTGAGCTTTCATCCTTCTCGGATTCCCCTTCTCCATGGGTAGGCTCAGCATCGTTGCCTTCCATCTCAAGAGGTGCAGTTTTCTGACTACGTGCAAGTTTAGTGAAGGCGTTCACGCTGCTAAGACCCTAGGCAAGGCATAAGAACAGACACTCAGAAATGAGACAAAGATATACGCAATCCGACTGAATCAGGAAGAAAATTATACGTACTCGCATATTGGAAGAGCTAAAAGTCGGGAGAGCCATCGGATCCGACTGAAAACCACCAGCACGACTTTTAGATATTCGCTCCTTCACTTGGTGACTATCTGCATTCGGGCTAACAGATTTTCGCTTGGGATCCCTCAGCGATGGATGTTCCGCTTAAATCGCAGGAGAAGGCTTACCGCGACGATTTTCTACCACATCATTCACGAATCCATGGATAGCAAAAAACTCATCCTGCCAAAATATGTTATATTTGGAGGTTGTTGATGGATTTCGTTCCGCAAGCATAAAAGGGAGACTTTGACCCGACGCAAGAGCATTAGCATCGAGAACAGTGGACAACGGGATTTCTGGAATAACCGGCTGACGAACGAGTGGGACCCCTTGGTCAAAACCCATATGCCGAGCCGCCCTATCAATATTGTAAGAGATCGCTTTGCAAGATCCTCGAAAGAAAGACGGTACATGACCGGGCGTGCAGCTTCTCATGAACACCATCTCTCCAACACTCAGATCCTCTTTATCAGAGACAAAGACATGTTCGGAACAGGAGCAAAGGTACTGATCTGAGTTATAGATGCATGCACCGGAGCCCATGGACGAAAATTAACCGTGTACGAGTTGTCAAGAAATACAACCAGGTTCGAGCCAATCTTTGGACGCCTATTCGACCAGCGCAGTATCCTGGAGCCACCCCAAGACTCGGGAAGTACATCCAACGGTTTTGGGGCGTACTTATCGAAGTTCTCCCACAGCCACGCCTGAAGAAAGGCGGCATGAATGTACGAATCCACTTTCATATAGCCGTTTGAAGCACCCATATCCGAGACCAGCTGATCCAAGTGTGCGTACAGAGAACCAAGAAACAAACCGCCAATAGGGAGAACGACGCCTTTTTCCAGTTTTATAGCAAACTTGATAAGTTCCTGCTTTATCTCCTTCTTACCGGAGCCGTCATCAAAAATATCTCTGGATAACCAAAGAGCCAAGAACGCCGCGACATGAAGTATGTTATTCTTCTAGTTCGACTCCAACTCGTCAGGAAACCACTGAGACACCCACCAGTCATAGAAGCACTTCGTCTCGTTTTCTTTCCCGAACGAATCCATTTGACTTCGCAACCAGGGCGGAGCGCATTTCTTCTTCATCTGCAGACAACCTAACGTCGAGGTTTCCAATTACGGGAATATTTAGCAACACAGCCACGCTCTCCAAGGAGATGGTCATTTCACCCCACCTACATACGGCCGTGTGGGTGTCCGGACACCATCTGGAAACAAAAGCAACTAGGCCTGGAATATCTTTCCTAATCTGGAGCACTGCGGAAGCCACAACAGCACCAACGATCTGTGCCTTGATCAAATTGGTTTTTACATGCTCCTGGCTCATCATAAACCGCATCCATTTCTCGAAGGGACGCAACGAACTCACAGAGATTTTAAAGTCAATAGGATAGGCATGATATTCTTTCCTCTGAAGGCAAAACCTTATTACGCCTCCTGGCCGAACCGATCGGTCTTCTCCCTCACTTTCCGAATCAGTCAGAAGAATCGACACATACTTGGGGTGATTTCTCTTAACCGTGGCCGATGTCGTGAAGAACTCATCATCTACGTTTGGCTTGGAATTGCCAACATCTTTCGGTACGGCAGAACTTTTCTCAAGTGACATCATAATGAAGACTCTCCCACGCTACTTTCACCTTCCAAACAACTACAATGGAATAATACGAAGAGAAATTATTACGGAAAGTGCACGGAAATTATTTTTCCACCCAAGACGCAAGCCAGTTTGTTTCAAAGCCGTACCCTGCAGCATAAAATTCTTGTCCGACCGAGGAGGTGCGCCCCACCATGGGCACGGCCACACCAAAACAAGGAGTAAACCCTAAAAACTAGGTTTTTCGTGGGGAAGGGATGACAATTACTATCGCTTGCTTACTTTACACAGTGAGTTGAGGCGGTCAACATTATTATGGTATTCATGCCTAAGTACTACTACAAGCTCATGCAAAATGTACCTACGGCTAGGATTCACACCAACATTTTCCACAAGGTCATGAAAAAGTACGCCTACAACTAAGGTTTACACCAACACAAAAGAAAAGAGAAAACAAGTTAAAGAAGAAGTATTGGAAGGCATACCTGGGATTTGCTTGTCCGCTTTGCTTTACTGCTACCACACGGCTGGGATTAAAAAAAAATAGGCGTGAAACGAAAGAGAAGCCGGCCCTCCTTTTATGTATACATTGTAGGTGGGAGTTTGAACAAGGAAAGGATTTCCTATTTTAAGCCAAGAAAGGAAAAGAGGAAACCGGTCCCGCAAAGTCCAATTTCCACGCCCAAGACCGCTCACGCCGTGCCTTGTCCCCACACGCCAAGCCGTCCGCTATGATTTTCCTCCCCAAGCTGTGCACACCTCGCCTCACCGGACCACGCCTTGCCATGGCCGCACCATGCCAAGCCGTCCACTCCACTATTGCAGGCACTATCATGCCAGGCTGTCCATGCCATGGCTTGCCATGCCGACACCAACAACTCGTTTAGCCAACATTATGATGTTCCTTAACCCAGCCAAGATGATGAGAAGCCAGATTAAGTCAAGCCTCTTACCTCGCCGCTTCACGGTTTACATGAATAAGATCTATGCAAGGCTGCCAAACGTGGGATCATGAACTCTCCTTGCCACAAATAGCAACCGTGTCAAGCCATCCACCATGCTTGCCTTCCTAAGACCACGCCACCTCTTGGCCCCACGTGCCAAGCCATCCGCTACGCTTTTCCTTCCAAGACTGCGCCCGCTTTGCCTCGGCGATGTACGCCCAGACCAAGCCAACAACTTTCGTCTCACCCCTCCACGGTCTGCATCCCCAGTTTAACTTATGCAGGGCCGCCAACACGGGAAGTAAAAACTCTCTTCACCTCTCAAAAAGGTTAGTCGGATTTTCCTGACCATCTTTGCAATGATTTACGTCTTGATTCCGTCCTTGTCTGTCACCATCATATGCTTACCTCGCAACAAGGCACCTGTTCTGAACTAAGCAGTGGACTTAATGTTGATGGTGGTTTTTAGCTTAGGGGTAAAATCGTAAACCCTAGTCAGATAGTGACGTCACATAACTTGAGTAATAATGTCCAAACCAAGCACATTTATTGAACCCTTTAATTTGTCTGCAAGAAAATTACTAGGGTACCTTTTTTTAATGCTAATTAGGGTTTCTACAGGCCAAAACCCTAATTCTCACACCGATGTGCCAATGGCAAACCATGCCAGCCACACCTACCGCGCCAAGGCATGCCAACCATGCTAGCTGCACCCCTGTGCCAATGGAAACCATGCCATCCACACCTACCGCGCCATGCCAAACGCACCATTCCATGGCCCCATGCCAACCTAGCCGCGCCACCTGATGTCGTTTTGAAAAGTTGCAGTAAAGTGGTAAGAAAGATGTCGTTCCGCTCAGACTTGTAAAGATTGATTTCAGACTTAATAATAAAAATATATACGAAAGATGTCACAATATCGAGAGATACTAGGACTAAGGATTCCACCAATTCTTATATTCATGTGGTTCAACTAATAATTCTAGACATTCATAGCTCAAGTAATTGACTCTAATTTATTGCCGAAAGTAGATTTTTAAAAGATTAATTGTAAATCACAAGCATGACGCATCAAAAGCACTAAAACTAAGCATACGTCATCAAACGAAATCACAACTAATTAGTGAAAATCATAAAACAATTAAATCAAGTGCAAAAAGTCATAAAAGAATTAAATAGAATTACCACATGCATGAAAAATGGCTTCCTCCATCATCCCAGTGTTGGGGTTTAGCTCCTCATATTATTCACGTGCTCAAAATAATTGTTCATAGCTCAAATAGGTGAAAACAAGAGAAAACTAATAAATCAGGCAGTTCGCAACGCTAAATAGGTGTTACAGAATAAAAGACTGCCTTTAAAGGCTAAAAATAAGATTTGCGAGTAAATAAGTCTGCCCTTAAACGATACTCTGTTATTGCAAAGATATTGCAACAGTCCTATGCGACAGACTTTGGAAGTATGTTCTTCGTCTTCTTCTTCTTCTCCACCTGCTGCTGCTGAATCGTCTCTGCAGCTGAGTTTTCTTCACAGCAACAACCCAGACGTATCCCCCAAAGACTCGACACCCTCTGTTAGCTCCCAGCACCTCTATTTATACCCGGACAACCCAAAATTCACGAGTTAATCCCCCTATATTTTCTCTGCAAGTCACCGGAGATTTATTCTCCCCAAGCTTCCGTATGCGTATCCATGTTTTATCGAAACCTCCCTTTTTCTTCCAATCCAAAACAATCCTATCTTGTCGCACAGGATAATCAGAAACCCATTCTTTCCTTATCTCCAACCAGCAGTTTCCATATATTAAGCCAAATATCCGAGAAAATATTCACTCCCTATTTAATGGGAAGTTTGTTTTCTTTCGAATTCAAGACATATACGAACCATGTTTAACCCTGTTTATTGATGAGAGGCCCATACCATTCAATATCCGAGAGAATACCCGGTGAAAAAGTCAATCATATTCTCGCCTTAAATGTCGCCGCTTCCAGTATATTTTTTTTCCGCCAAAAGTAGTTTGAACGTAAAGATGAAATGCCCTTAACCACTGCAGGGGTGCCGATAGTGATTTGGGTGCCCCTTAGTAATTGAGCTGCCCCTTATCCAAATGAGGGGTGCGAATAGTAATTTTCTCCCACGAGCGCAAAAACCACTTTTCGAGCCAATTTCTCCGCACAAGTGTATTTCTCCAAAAACACCTACAAAGACACAAAAAGCCATAATAAATACAAAATCGAGCACTAACAAAATATACAATTGAGATTAAATCAGACACAAAAATGTGTCTATCAAATACCCCCAAACTTATTATTTGCTAGTCCTCGAGCAAATCAAATAGAAAATAAAATCCTAACTCACCTGTCGCAGTCGGGCATCGTCGATTGCATTTAGCGTATGCAATAAGCCTTTAAACCCTAGGTGGCCCTAGTGGCCGAGTTATAGTCTCGGGAGGGTTTACCATAGGTGTACCCACAAAACCTTTACTCCAGGACCCTAACTATCTACACGTTAACCTTGGAAGGCACTAAAGAATCTTCTTGGTTGGCATACTTATTGACTACAGGAGGAAGTACCCCGATGCGAAATTCCAATCTTTGTAAGAGTTTGCACTCAAGCATACTAAAATTCATATATAAGTCACGAGCTCTACTCGGATAGTCGCACTATGGACATCAATACCCGGAGTCAAAACTAATCACATGGATAGATCAAGAAGATGGATATAGAGAAAAACATAGATGGTTTTGATGTTTACTAAGTGATCGATGTTTCCCATATCTGTCTGAAGGCCTCCGCCAAAATGAACCTATCCTAATGGACTGAGATACTAGTCTGACTAATATCAACACACTGGCATATACAAGCTTCCGTATGCGTATCCCTGTTTTATCGAAACCTCCCTTTTTCTTCCAATCCAAAACAATCCTATCTTGTCGCACAGGATAATCAGAAACCCATTCTTTCCTTATCTCCAACCAGCAGTTTCCATATATTAAGCCAAATATCCGAGAAAATATTCACTCCTGTTTAATGGGAAGTTTGTTTTCTTTCGAATTCAAGACATATACGAACCATGTTTAACCCCGTTTATTGATGAGAGGCCCATACCATTCAATATCCGAGAGAATACCGGTGAAAAAGTCAATCAAATTCTCGCCTTAAATGTCGCCGTTTCTTTATATTTTTTTTCCGCCAAAAGTAGTTTGAACGTAAAGATGAAATGCCCCTTAACCAGCTGCAGGGGTGCCGATAGTGATTTGGGTGCCCCTTAGTAATTGAGCTGCCCCTTATCCAAATGAGGGGTGCGAATAGTAATTTTCTCCCACGAGCGCAAAAACCACTTTTCGAGCCAATTTCTCCGCACAAGTGTATTTCTCCAAAAACACCTACAAAGACACAAAAAGCCATAATAAATACAAAATCGAGCACTAACAAAATATACAATTGAGATTAAATCAGACACAAAAATGTGTCTATCACCACCTTGCTAGCCTTCCCTACGCGGCTACCAAAACGAAGGCGTGCGACAATCAACGGCCGCCCTTCAATCCCAGGAGAAAATCCTAGCCGTCTGAGGTTACCAAACGACCTTTGGCCCAAAGCCCTAGCTTGGTCGCGAACCTAGCTTGGTCACGCCAAACCTTGGCCCCACATGCCAAGCCAAACCGCACCTAGCCAAGCTAGCCATGCCGTGCGCCCATGGCAAACCCTTGGCCCCACATGCCAAGCCAAACTGTACCTAGCCAAGCTAGCCACGCCATGCGCCCATGGAAAACCCTTGGCCCCACATGCCAAGCAAAACCGCACCTAGCCAAGCTAGCCACGCCATGCGCCCATGTCAAACCCTTGGCCCCACATGCCAAGCCAAACCGCACCTAGCCACACCTTGCCTTGGCACCTAGCTAAGCAAGCCATGCCATGCGCCCATGGCAAACCCTTGGCCCCACATGCCAAGCCAAACCGCACCAAGCCAAGCTAGCCACGCCATGCGCCCATGGCAAACCCTTGGCCCCACATGCCAAGCCAAACCGCACCTAGCCACGCTAGCCGCACCATGTGCCAACGGCTTGCAAAACCCTTGGCCCCACATGCCAAGCCAAGCCATACCTTGCCTTGGCCCTATCCATGCTAACCGCACCATGTGCCAACGGCTTGCCAAACCCTTGGCCCCACATGCCAAGCCAAACCGCACCTAGCTATGCTAGCCGCCCCATATGCCAACGTCTTACCAAACCTCTGGCCCCACATGCCAAACCCACCTAGCCGCGCCACCATGCTGTCCTTCCCTACGCGGCTACCAAAATAAAGGCGTGCGACAATCGACGATCCCCCTTCAATCCCAGGAGCAAATCCTAGCCCTCCAAGGTTACCAGACAACGCATGGTAACCTTTAACCCGAAAACCTAAGTTTGGCCACGCCATGCCAACGACATGCTAACCTAGCCGCACCTCCATGCCACGCCAATGGCATGCCAATCTAGCCGCGCCACCATGCCATGCCAATGGCATGCTAACCTAGCCACGCCACCATGCTGGCCTTCCCTATGTGGCCACCAACGAACGAAAGCGTGCAAAGATCAACGGCTAGCTTTCCTGTGTAAAAGCACTAATCAAGTTTAATTCCCTAGATGCATTAAGTTCTATGAAATCAGGCCAATCAAAGCAATTGAACGTGGAAAGCGCACTAATTCAATTTAACAAAGGTTACGACTCACATATGATCATAAGAATATATCACTACAAACTATAATCATATTATGCTACTTGTATCCAAGGAATATCACTTTTGCGTATAATAAACCCTAAACTAGCAATAGATGTGATTAGAAGTTCTACCAATTTGCAACTTGACAAAACAATCAATCAATCATAAAACAATATTTCCAGAGAATTGCAAACGATAATTATGAGACAAAACTAATATATTGAATCAAAGAATCATGCTTTGTGAAATCCAACTATTCCATAACCAATAATAAACTTAGGTACTCATATTCATGGAGTTCATCACAAGAAGAAAGAGAAAATACTTCATGGTTCTAAACCCTAGATTAAAGTAGAGAAGAGAATAATAAAACGTGGTCCAAGATATATCCCAAATTCTACATAAGCTTCCCTATTTATAGAGTTTTGTAACCTCCTCTTGAAGAAACTAGGAAACCTAGATAAAATAGGAAAGTGTCCGTGCATCACACCCCGTGCAAAGTGGCTGCCAAAATCGCCAAAATCCCCAACGAGAAGTAAGGTCCAAGGCCGCTTGCGTATCAAGAAGTGGTCAAACATCTAATGGGCTCATCTTGTGGACAAGTCCATTTCAAATATCTCATTATTGGCTTGTCGATTCCGTGAGACCTGACAGCCTATTCTCGTAATTTACTCCCGTGATTGTCACCGTAAGCTTCCCCTGTGATTGTCAACTCTTACCAGTAATCACGTCCTCTTCTCCATCACCCGAGTATTCCCTACTACGTTCATCTTCATCGAGTTTCTTCGGGCCGGTTCCATCAACAGCAGCCGCAACTCAACACCATCAACACCGAGCACACAACCACCGATTTCTCTCGAGCTTTCACCATTCTTTCATGGTCACCGCCATCAATGGCAAAGAAACCGAACACCACTATCTCGGCTATCTCCATCACCGTTTTCCCTGTCGAGCCACAACATGTATTCAAGCATCAAACACTCATCATACTTCCATCATCATGGCGCATCAACCCGCCGAGCTTCTTTATCCATCGCTAACCATCACCGATCACCTGCAACAACTAATGATCACAAAGACCAAGATCACAGCCAATGCACCTGACTCTTATTTCTCAACCCGTTAAGCCGGGTCACCACCACTTCCAAGCTCATCTCCATGCCAAGTCTTGCCCACAACCCGAGCTCGCATCACGAGCTCAATCATCCTCGCCTCTCACAAAACTCTTCTCAGCAACCAACAACTCTAACTCTTTACAGCCAAACCCGTTCAATGCACATTCCTTATCACTGCCATCACTCATCAGTGCTCAGCTTCTTCTTCTTAAACATCATCCATGGCAGAAACGACACAACCTCATCCGATTCGATAACAATGACTCTCAAACTCATATTGCCTCGCATTGCAGGTGAGCTAACCATCTCGAACAACCATTCCATCATCATCGTAGTCATTACCAGCAACATCGAAATCCTCACGAACACCAAAGCATCATCCCTGAACTTGCATGGTTCTATTTAATGAAGAAGAAGTGCCCGGGGATAATAAATGGGTGCCTCTTAACATCATTTGAATCAGCAGCCCAGAGTGAATAAAACTCGACTCCCTTTAGCACTTCCATTAAAACAGGTCACCCCTTAACAGAATGACTGCCCCTTAACGTACGGTGGGGTGGCAATAGCACTTGGCCTAGAAAATGACCATTTCGCCTTTATGCTTCAAGTTCTTGTTTTGCTCTCATAACTTCTTCATACGAACTCTAATGACTTCATTCTTTTGGCATTGTCTTCATCTTCTCGTCCTACACAATGAAAAGTAGAAATCTTGTATTTGAACAAGTTCCAATTGGTCTTTTTGCTCCAAATGACTCCCCTCTTAAGATACAAAATCTCGACCGTCGAAGGTCACCAAGCTACCAAGTCTCCCGATCTCGACTTGCCGAGGCAACAACCCTATGCTACATGTTTTCCACAAAAACATTCGAGATATCAACACATATCACAAACTGGGGGATCCTCTTTGGGTATTGGTTTGGCGGTTTACAGCGTGCGGCGTACACTACGCCTGTCATAAGGAAGTATCGTAAGGGTGAGGCGGTTAGTGAATACAGGGAGTTAAAAGTGAAACGTTCATGGGACATCAATTCCATACGTTAATGTTTTTATGGAACATCAATTCCATGCGTTAACGATTTTATGGAACATCAAATTCCATGTATACGGTTACCACCTCCTCCCATTTACTTACCCATTTTCCCATTCCTTAATGAGACCAGGGTACGTTTCACTTCCACTTGTATAAATAGGTCTTACCTATTTCCACAGAACAACAAGTTCATTCGGGAATACATAACACTCAGAAAATACTTGCTAGCTTACCATTTGTTAGCCTTCCCACTTTTCTCGATACAAGTCGTAGTAACACAACTACTCTTCAGAATCAACTATTCGGTCTCATCACTTTCCTTGCTTCCCTCCCCAAAACCAACCCATTCTCATTCACTTTGTGACCGAAGCAAGTCTGGAACGGCCATTTCTTGGTTTAGGCCGGACTTGTACAGATTGATCTCTCGAATCTAAAGTACTACCTTGCAGTACATTATTTAGGGTTTAAATTTTTTCTCACTCGTCACCCAAAATTACCGAAATCAGCAGAAACCATTTTCGCCCTCAAACAGCAGGTTGCGCCGGAGGAGTGGTATTTGTAGTACCACTAGAGCTTGTGACATTAGGGTCGGGTGTTGCACCCTAATTAGTAACTAACCCAGACCTAAGACCGGCCATCTTTATGTGAATTGAGATTGCAACCGAGAGAATGATCTCCCACTGTGGTCGCCAATCTGTAGATGGGGCAAAACGAGTTGCTGGTTTTTACGAAATTGAGGAGACGACCGTACGGAGGAAACTCCTTGAACGAGCGAACTGTCTAACCTCACACATATGCACTGCAAAAAAGGGAGTGCTTTGAATTCGAGAGATCAATCTGTAGGACTCCGGCCTAAACCAAGAAAATGGTCGTTCCAGAGTCAATTCGGTCACAAGAGAGGATGGGTCGATCTGTAGGAGGGAAGCTGAGAAATGTGTGGAATCAATGGTGATCGAAGATTGTAGGTGTTTTGTGTATTCTACGTGAAGAAATAAGATAAGTTCTGATTGATTTAATTTGCTCTGTTGAGAGTAATTGCTCAGACGTTGAGTTGTTAATCTCTTGTTATTTGTTTGACGAAAGATTTTCCTTTTTTCAATCATGATTCAGAAACTTATTTATATTGCTAGAATTGTGAAACACTTTGATCCCATGAAGTGTGACGATTCTTTGGAGTCAAAGAGTGGGGAAGTGGAAATCGTGTTAAAACCAAATTTGCTCATCGTGCGGAGACTTGGTTGATTTTCCATCCACTACTTTGCTAACTCCTCCAAATGATTGCACGACTTGCTCACATTCTCATCGTGTGTATGAACACACGTGCCGTAGACCGCCAGACCAAAACCCTAGTTAATATCCCCCCATGTAACACGATTGATATCTCGTGATTGTGGAGTCTGCAAGGCAGACGTGTATTTAGTTAGTCAGTTGCTGACTTCATGGGACGATGAGTCCTTGTATTGCTGAGTCGAACGTGATTTGCAAATGTTCTGAGACTCATGAATTGAACGTGTCGGTTGAGACAAAGGTACGATTCTCAAGTAAATGTTGATAGTTAAGGTGAGCAAATATTGCTCAGTCGATGGATTGTTGAATATTGATAGTTGAACCAATATTCCTTAGTCTAAGCAAATGTTTCTCGTTTGATGAATTATTGGTAGCAGGACCAAATAAAATATTAAGTTAAAATGTTGGCAATTGAACCGAGTATAATTAATAAAAATGTTGATCATGGGATCAACGTAAAATTATTAGCGTTTGAATCTGGAATTATGAACCTTGGACTCGAAAACCCTAATTTCGATCATTTGCTGATCAATTGATGATTTATTGAAAATAAACCACGGAGTGAAGGAGGAACCGGCTACATGGGACGATGGGTCGACCATGTATCGCCCAGACGCTCGAGTGAGAAAATACCAAAGTCTCTTGAAGACCAGTTGGTGAAAAGATGATTAAATGCTGGTTTAATCATTTATTAAAGTAATGCTCGTCTGATCCTTAGGTGATAAAACCTAATTAATTATGTAGAGATGAGGGACCGACCAAGGGATCATGAAACCGCCCCTGGTTGGTCACGGGACCGTATGACGATCGTTATGAAGTTCCAAATCGTTTGGAAGAGTTTGAACCTAATGTGAACAAATTAGGTCAAATGATGAAAGTATGAGGGACCGGCCTCTTGCAAGCCGAAGAGCCAACCTTGGTCGGTCAAATGTCACCAAAGTGGTCGCCTCCCGAGAAAATGATTGCAATCATTTTAGAAAATATGAAGAAATCGAGGTTTTTTGCTCAAACTGAGGAAACTTCATAAGATGAAGGAAATAACAATAATAAAATGAAGGAATCATGAAGTGTGGGACCGTCTATGGCCAAGGCATGGCCGGCCGGCCAATAAGCCCGGTCCCATGGCATGTTTCCTAATTTTATGTTATTTTCATGATTTTAAGGAAATATCATGAAATCATGGAATTTGTTGAAACTAAGGAATTTCCTTGAAGTGAAGGAGTTTCCATGAGTTGAAGGAAACTCATGTCACCTAAATGGTGTAGGGCCCGGCCCCGTGAGTCTTCCCTAATTTTATATTATTTTCATGATTTTAAGGAAATATCATGAAATCAAGGAGTTTGTTGAAACTAAGGAGTTTCCTTGAAATGAAGGAGTTTCCATGAGATGAAGGAAACAAATAATGATAATAATAAAATAAGAGCATGTGGGACCGGCCGACTAGGGCATGGCCGGCTAGGATCCGATCCCATGAGTTTTCCCTAATTTTATATCTTTTCCTTGATGTGAAGGAAATATCATGAAATCAAGGAATTTCATGGGATGAAGGAAATAATAATAATAAAATAATAAGGAATGCAAGGTGTGGGAAACTAAGGCATGAGGTAGTGAGCTTGGTCCCGCGACACCTTTCCTAATTATTTATTATTTCCTTGATACGGAGGAAACACCATGAAACTGAGGACTTCAAATGAAGGGATTTTCATGAGAAGGAAAAATAATAGAAAAATAATAAAATAGTGAATTAATGCCAAAATGGAGCGCCTTGGCTAATATTTTATTATTATTTTTTTCTTCCTATTTTGCATAGGTTCATCGTTCCTTCGTATTTTGGAATGCTCGTTTGTGCATTCAGGTGTTCGTTAGTGCATTATTTTTTAATACACTTGCAACATGGCTTACTCGATAAGCTCGCATACGTTGAATATTTATCACTAACCCCGCCGGGAAGAACCGCGAATTGAAGTAATGAAATATTATGAAAAACGTAGAATATTTTCCAGGGATTCAGTTAAAGAATCTAATGATTTTGAAATAATTAATTGATGGCTCTATACTAGTACGATCGTCTAGGAGCATTAATTATTTAGGAATTGAGTGATATGAGCCTCATATTTCTTTTATATAGTGTGGAAAATATTTTACATCCTCAAGACGTTATTTTACTAGCTGGCAAGCTATCTAAAGACGTCCAATCTTTCGATTATGTATAGAAGTAATTACTAAAATTGCTCAGTATTCATGAGATATGCCGTTGCCTCAGCTGAGAGACTACACATACACATATACTCTGATAGATAGTATTCTCAGTTAGAGATTCTTGTGGCATGAGATTTCACGCTTCGATGAGAGACATGAGCCTCAATACTCGTCTGACTGCTGGATCAGGAGCATGTATAATTATGGTTTTACGTTTTAGCCCTTGTCGAAAATCCACCATCTATAGCTGTTAAAATGATTGCCAAGCATGATTACCCTCTGAACATGGTTGAACATTTTTACTTTAGAATGTTTTGTAAGTCTTTGAAGGTGTTCTCTTTTATGGTAAAATGAAAAAAGAATTGCAACAAGTATTGGATAATTTGAACTCTAGGTGTTCTCTTACAACTGATATGTGGACTGCCAAGCATACTAAAGATGGGTATTGTTGTATAACATGCCACTACATAGATGGTGAATGGAATTCGCAAAAGAAAATATTAACTTATGTTGTAGTGCCATCACCACATACAGGAGATGTTCTAACAGATTGTTTAAAAAATTGCACACTTGAATGGAACATAGATAGGAAATTATTTTCCGTAACTGCTGATAATCATTCCGCAAATGGTGTTATGATGAGAAAATTGATTAGATGGCTACAGGGTAAGGATTGTGTAGTTCTTGATACGGAAATGTTTCACATGAGGTGTAGCAACCACATTCTTCATTTGGTTGTACTAGATGGAATGAAAGTTGTTGCTGAATTTGTGGCATCAATTAGAGAATGTGTTAAGTATGTTAAGTCTTCACAAGCTAGGAAAGAAAGGTTTGAAACGACATTGGCACAATGTAGGTTGTCTAGTAAGGCAGTTAGTTTAGATCCGGACACCCGATGGAATTCCACTTTTGTTATGCTTAAGAATGCACTTGAATTGAAAGACGGGTTTAAAAGACTAGACGAGACTGATCCTGATTTCTCCTGTCTACCATGTGAAGAGGAATGGAAATAAGGGGTAGTTATTTGTAAATGTTTAGAGGTGTTTAATGATGTTTCAACCAAGTTTGCAGGGATTAAGTATCCAACTACTAATATGTACTACAACGGTGTTTATAAAGTTAACAAATGCATCCAAGAATGGGAAAACAGTCCTTATGAGTATATCATAGAAATGGGAAAGAAGATGAGAGAAAAGTTTGATGCATATTGGCTTGAGAGTAATTTGGTAATGAGCATTGGAGTTGTGTTAGATCCAAGGTACAAGGCAAAGTGGGTAGAGTTTCGTTATAAGCAATTGTATGGATTCATTGGGTATGCAAACGTGTATAACAAGTTCAAAACAAAATTGACAGCTCTTTTCAGTGTATATGATTCACAAAACTCAAATGCAGCTGAGAATTATTTTGGCAGCCGCATCTCTGTCTCTAGCTCAAGTATGATGGATTCATGCAATGCAGATGAGAGTGATCCAGATTATGATGAGTTCATGATGCAAAACAATGAGTTTGAGGTGCAGAAATCTGAGTTAGAGAAGTACTTAGAAGAACCAGTGCTGGCCAAAGGCTCTCCAAAAGATGAGTATTTGTTTGATATCTTGAGTTGGTGGAACCCAACTCTTGCAAAGATAGCAAGGGATGTGTTGGCTGTTCCAGTCACCAGTGTGGCATCTGAATCAATGTTCAGTGCTGGTGGAAGAGTGCTTACGACACACGGAACTTCATTAGATCCATGTGTTGTTGAAGCATTGTTGTGCTTAAGTGATTGGTTGCCAGACTTCTTTTGTATTGGTAATTTTCTTTTCTTTTACTTCATTTTGTTTCTGCTTTTGTGTTTGTATGCCATGTCTTTTAACTTTGTTGCTTTATCTTCATGTCATCTGATCTGAATGTGTTATAATGCTGCTAAAGAAGATATGGAAGTTATGGAGGAATGAAGTTGAACTGAGTATATTGCAGTGCAATGCCTTTGGATTCAGGATTCAGGTAGCAACCAACCAGGAGCAGCAGTGCATTGTGCACTTTGAGTTGTTTCAGTCTTTTGGTGTTTCTTTTGTTTGTTTTTGTATTTATTTTCATGTGTGAGACACTGAGAGTGAACTGAATGTTTGTTTGAAACTCTTTTGGTGTTTGAAGACAGTTTGGATGTGTGAAATTTGAACTTGAATCACTGAAATGTTAACTTAAAGCATGTATTTTTCAGTTTTCTGCCAGATAACGGAATATGTCGGATTAAAATCCGACATTCGATAGCTTAACCTATCGGTATCGGTTTTCAGTTTACGAGATCCTATAGGATATTATCAACAATCGGAATTCCGATAACTACTAACCTATCGGAATCGGATTTGCCAAAATCTGTCGGATTTTCATCCGTTGCCAGCCCTATACACCGTTTTCCAACTCCCCGGCAACGGCGCCAAAAACTTGGTAGGCTTAGAAACCTACTATAATATACCGCAAGCGCACGACGTCTATAAGTAGACAATGGCAAATACAAGTCGATCCTACGGGGAGTTGGGCTGGTGAACTAAACATCTAAGTTCTACTTCTACTAATTTAGATCAAACAGGGGGTTTGTCGATATGACTAGATACGAATGATTACACTACGCAAACAAGATTAAAACAAACACAAAGAGAAACAAGGGCTTCAAATTCACCTCCTAAATGCATAGAAATCCTAGATTTAATAAACTAGTTCTCCTTTCAATCAAGGAGCTATAGAAGTTCTAGCCTCAAACTACCTTGAAGGTGTGATAAATCACTTGTTTAAATAAATAATTTAAACTCAGCAAAATATGTCAATTCCTAGCATTATCTATGTACAAATCAGTTCAAATAGTGCTTGAAAACGTACATAGAATTATTCTAACAACCATGGATGCATGATATACAAGGTAAAATTAATTTGATGTTTTTCAGAGATTCAATCATGCTTTCAATAAAAGTTCCATGAAGAACAAAGTAAAATCAAACCAAAAGATTCTAATTATTTTGGGGTTTCACCCAACCCTAAGAAGAGATTAAAACATAACTAATAAAATAGAAAACCTAAATTACATCTACTACAGATTGTTGCACTGGCTAATCCGGGCTTGTTTTCAAAATACCATTGCCTCCCCAATTTATACAAAATTCTCAAAATCCCATCTAACCCATTTTTAACAATAAAATACAAACTGAAAATTAGGGATTGTTTACAAGTTACAACTTACAAGAAATTCTGACAACCCTATTCTTCAATTTCATGCTGCCATTCTCAGAGATGTGATTTGTCTCAAGATGTCCACCGATTGATTTAACATTTGAAAACCATACTCTACCAGTAGGCACATCAGACCCATACTCTAGAAACTAGGTCTAGAAATTTAGGTGATGGTTAAGAGTGCTAATATGACAGAGAGAGGGGAACGGAAATAAGGATGTGAGACAGTACGAAATTGAGGAAGAAATATGGGCTAACAGTAGCAGGATAGTGTTTCTGTTGAGAGAGGGAGGTGGTATCGGTGTAAACTAAGGAGAAGGTGAGAGTTTCTGATCTTGGAAATGAAAATGGGAAAAGTGACAAAGGGCTAGTTTGGATGCTGAGCAATAATACCTGGCTTAGGTATATGAAGGTAAATTGCTTTTGTTTCTTTTCTTCAAACGTGAATAATACTTGGACTTTCAATTTGGCCCATGCAAAGTCCAATGATACCACTTCCGCACTCCTTCGCAATAATACCACTTCCTTCAACATCTTAGCCACCATTTGGTCCACATTTCCACTTTTCGCAATAGCTCTGTTGACCAATCTCTATATTCTCCTACAAAAACAAAAATAGATAATAAATATTTATAACATAACGATTATTGATGCCTCGAGACGCAAAATACACAATTTGGCATAAAATAGGATATTAAAGAACTTGAGGTATGACAAAAGACAACAAAATGATCAAGAAATATGCATTATCAGGCACCGATCAGTTGCACCAATTACAAGGATCGATTACACAGTTATTTTGTGATCGGTCATACCAATTACTAGGATCGGTCACACCAATTACAAATATCGATCATACCTTTTCAGGTGATTACTTAGGATCGGTTACACTAATTAATAAAAAACAGTCATACCAAATCATAAGTCAGGCACTGTGATTAGTTATACCAAGATACATAACAAGTTATGATCGGTTCTACTAACTCACACATATTGGTAATCCAAATATATGCAATGAATAACAATACCAATAAGCCTAGCGATTTCCCTTCGATTCATGAAACAAGAATGTACTTCCTTTAAACAAATGTAAACATTGTTTCCTATGATGAAATCTTCACCTTTACCCATACACATAATCACAATAGCATTATGTTTATGGGTGAAAACTATTCCTGCCGAATTTGGTAATTTGGGGTGTGTGGATGAGGGATGAATCTAAACCCTAAACAAATGCACATCGCATTGCGGTGAGTGCTTGTAGATTCGGAAATCAATCTCAGGCAAGTCCGGCCTAAACCAAGAAATGGCCGTTCAGCACTTGTTTCGGCCACAAAGTGAAGGAGATGGGGTTGATCTTAGGGAGGGAAGCGAAGAAGGTGTTGAGATTGTGAAGGTGTTGGCTTGCTTATGACTTGTAACAGAAAGTTGAACCGGCTTACATGATGCAAGCTATCAGTTCCGGTATCTTGTATCAACACTTGGTTTCTGTTTCTTGTCTGGACTTGCTCTTGTTGGTGGAAATAGGGAGGAGAACCTATTTATACAAGTCATTGAGCATTATTCACGTCTCTCGTGGGAAGTGAAGGAAGTGGAGTGATGGAGTAGTGGAGTTGTGTGTCAGTGTTACACGATCAGTCTTGCCCACTTCTCCTGTCACCGCTAACCGTCCATAACTTCTTAACACGTTCTTGTGATGGCGCGTTGCACGCCGCACGCCTCGTAAACCGCCAGACCAATACCCCAGTATGTATCCCCCAGTTTGTGACATGATTGATGTCCTGGAATGTGTGAATCGTGGATCCACGAAAGGTAGCATGTAATGTTGAATTGAATAATCTGCGTTATTCGGGAAGTTGATACTTGTGAAGTATCATGTGTATTTTATGCAGTATCGCATCATGGTGTGGTAAAGTGATGGGTGGTGACGCCTCACCGACCAATTAACTCCCGACCAGGGTTGTATAACCAAGTTTGGTGAAGTTGGACGGACGAGATGATCTTTGAGACACTCATCTGCGACCGTTAATGAATTAGGGTTTTTGAAGAGGTGCGCAAGCATCACTATTCAGCTTGGTCGAAACCAAGCATGGGAAGGTTTTTGGAAAAGACCGACCGGGCATGCGTGTATACAACATACCGGTGTACACGTCCATATCTCACTGTCCCATGAAGGTGCAATCTAGGCCACTCAATTTGACCGGCAAAGAGGAGTGGTGGAGATCGATTTTGTAATAGGAATTTGGTACCGCAAAAAGCCGCGCACCATGCTCACTTCCAGCGCACGTTCCAAGATGACCTAACTTGGTCGGTCTTGGCCGACCGGTCTGGCGTGTAAGTGGTAGGCTGATGTTCACGCCTACACCTGACTATCTCATGAAAACGTGATCCGAACCACTCAAATCGTCCGCGAAGGGTTGAGCGGTCGAGATTAGTTTGCGGTTTGGGAGGTG
Organism: Papaver armeniacum; assembly: GCA_023531295.1. Taxonomy (NCBI): domain Eukaryota; kingdom Viridiplantae; phylum Streptophyta; class Magnoliopsida; order Ranunculales; family Papaveraceae; genus Papaver; species Papaver armeniacum. The sequence goes on from JAJJWW010017841.1 coordinate 34,018, forward strand.
TGACCACGCTAGTTTGAGCGCGCGTCTTGGAATGACCAGGCGTGATATGCCTTAGCCAATCGGGTGAGGGGATAGATGAGTCCACGGTGGTCATGCTGGTATGACCGGACCTGCTTAATCTAATCTTGGACCCTCCATTCGTACCAGAGAAGATAGACGCTCGTGATGCTCAAAACCCTAATTTTGGGTTTCAAGGCCGTGCGTCAATGTTTCATTCGGCGTACGAATTGGGATAACGAACCATGGTTGGTCCTGACCGATTGGTCAGGTATGTAGGCGGGCCCACGGTGATTGTGTTGACATGCTCCGGGCCCTTTGAATCTACATCTACACCCTCCATCTATACCTGCGAAGATGGATGGTTAAGACTGTTTTGCGACACATGTAATATGCCGCAAACCCTAATTTTAGGGTTTTCCGCCCATACTGCTATGGTTTGGACGTTTTGGCAAGCTAGGCCAATTCTGGAGGGAGGCCGACCATGCGGGGTCCGCGTTGGTTCGGTAGTGGATATTCCATACCTGCTTGGGGGTGATGGAATTGATCTGGGTCATCCAATCATGCTTGTGGAGTTGGATGACTGTGATCATATCCGGACCGATACGGTCAGTCCAGATGCTCAATCGGGCTAGTATAACACACCGAGAGGGGCTCAATCGGGCTAGTATAACACACCGAGAGTCAGCCTGTACGGGTATTTCGTACATGGTTTCATTATAATGCTTGGAGGTTCGTGTTGCTTCCGTAAGAGCAACACTCTCGGCCGTCATGCCGCACCGATAATGAGTACAGAAATACAAGGCTGATTGCGCATTAATTAATAATGCTAGAAATTCACAGGGTATATGGGATTGTTGCTACATGCTCCAACCTGGATGAATTTCGTGTATTCACAGAATAGGATTGTTGCCACATGCTCCATTCTAGGTGAATTAAGTGAGGGAGTATCCAACACTTATTGATGGCCTTATCTTTTACAAGATGTCAGCGCATAGTTTTCTGGCTTTTACAATTTTAACCTTAAATGAAAATCCACCATCAACATTAAGTCCCCTGCCTAGCACATAATGGTTACACTATTGTGGGGTAGGCATGAGATGGTGACATATACAAAGGAGACAAGATAAAGGAAGTCTACTTGGAGGGATTCTGGCCGTGGGCAATCCTCCATACGTGCACAATCTTAAGCCTTGATGAACCGGTTTCCTCCCTGAGGTGTTTGAGTTAGGGACAAGATTCTTCTTCTATTGGGATTCCGGGCGTGGGTGCTTACACAATGCTGGTTGAATCGTTCGTGTATTCAGATGCTCTTCTGATTAGGGCTCAAAAGAAAGCCTGACTTGGTCGGTGTCGAATCCCCATATATCGGGCACCGTAATCGTTTTAGGTTTTCCCCAGCACATATGCAGGTATAGAGATTTTGAACCACTTTTATGATTTTGCAATAGGGCTTTCTCGCAGAAACTCCGTTTCCTCATCATGTCGAACACCAGTGGATCGTCTTCTTCATACCATCCAGGATCTTCCGTTAAACGTGCACGACCTGCGTCTGGGCTTCATGATGAATCCCCTGCTCGTGTTCTCCGAGTCAAGAAGATCATACCGGTTCGTCTCTTTTTCCTTTTCTGAATAATTGCTTGTTCTTCATAATGGTCAGGTGAATAATCCTCTCATCCTTGCAGAGATATCCTACCGGAACATGTGTGACGGTTATCGATGATGACGACTTAAACAGTCCTCTTCCTTCAAAATCAAACACACCTAGCCTTGTGAACCTCGAAGATGCTGATCTGGGTATCTCATCTTATGAATACCCCAATGCAGGTCTTTCCTTCGATGTTCGTATGAAATGTTTATCCTCCAGCTACCGATATGTCGGTGGATTCTTAGTGCGGAAGGAGTTTGTGTCTTTGTACACAAATTTATGGAGGAAGTACGACCATATCGCAACCAGGAATGTGGTCCGGCACTGTTCGTCTTCTTTGGTCACCGCGGTAAACTGCATTCTTCCCATGATTGCTGAGATGGAGGATATTTCTATCCGCAACGTTGCTGAATCAAGCCTCAAAAAGTGGGATAATATGGTATCTACCTGCGAATCCATGGAGTTCAACGTGGGCTGGTTGCGGCAGCGTCTTGATATTATCAAGGTCGATTGAGCGGGCATCCTCGTGAATGTTGTTCCTGCTGCGAAAGCTATCTTGGAAGAGGAGAAGGCTCTGGCCGCAGAATCAAAGGAGGTAGAGCGGGCTGTACAGGACTTGAAGAAAAGAAAGTAAAGATATCAAGCTAGACTCGGAGATGATGCTCTCAAGGAACTATAATCTTCTAGATGGCCTTTTCTAAGTCGTATTCTGCTGTATTCCTTTTATGTCAAAGTTTATTGGACATCTTTGCAGAATAAATTGCATGGGTTTTGATTGGTGAAACGGGTTTTTTCATTGATGCATCTCTGAATATAATTGATGATTCAAACATGTAATGAAAATAAATGCATGTATTGTTGGAGAGCGAGATAGTGGTCGAGCATGATATGCCTTGAGCCACTTTCCATTGATGATCGCTTCCAATTTGCCTCCGTCCACCTTAATAATTTTGTAGTAGCCAGTGTTGTAAGCCTTGGTGATTGTGTAAGGACCTTACATTTCGGTGAGAACTTTGGTGTGGACATGTCTTTTTGGATGTGTTTGGCCGTTTTCAAAACCAAATCTCCCACTTTGAAAACACGTGATTTCACGGTTTTGTTGTATGCCCCGGAAATTTCGTTCCCGTACACCCGAGTACGTTCTTCCGCTTTGTCTCTTCGAAATCCGCAGTGTCTAACTCCGCTACTCTAGAGTTAGAGGCTTGGCCTCGTTCCGGTGGATTCCAGGTTGTCATTGCGATCCCGGGCCGATGGGATTTTGATCTCTCGCCGGGAGAATTGCATCCGCTCCGTAAACAAGTGAGTATGGGGAAACCCCAATGGAGCTTCTGGGCGATGTCCGGTATGCCCATAGTGCCATTGGTAACTGGTCGTGCCATTCCCTAGGATTGTCGTGTACTGTTCGACTGATGATCCGAATCAATATCTTGTTGGTACTTTCAGCTTGTCCGTTCCCTTGAGGATAGTAGATGGTGGAGAAGACCTGTTTAATGCCATACTCCACAAGTAACTCTCGTACCTGCTTATTGGCGAAGGGAGTGCCATTATCAGTGATGATATGCTTAGGCACGCCGAAACGACAAATAATATGTTCTTTTATGAACGCCGCAATTGTTGCTCATGTAGTTCCTCGCAGGGGAATGGCCTCTACCCATTTGGTGAAGTATTCTGTCGCAGTTATGATGTACTCATGCTGCTTCGATGATGGAGGATTGATTTTTCCGATAATGTCCAGTCCCAACCGTAAAATGGCCATGGACCGCTTACCGAGTGTAAAGGGGTGGAAGGAGCGTGAACAAGGTTCCCATGAATTTGGCATTTGTGACACTTTGTACAAAAGCGGCCGCATCATCCTCCATGGTCGGCCAATAGTATTTCTCGTGTATCCGGAGAAACAGTTTCCTCTTCCCTTGATGTTCCCCTTCATGTGCTTCCTTCAAAGATGATTGGGATTTCTTCTCCATCCAGCATCGTAGTAGATCACCTCCGAAGCTCTTGCGATACAGGATCCCTTCATGCAATATGAACCGCTTAACCTTTTGCTTTATCTTGATAGCCTTTTGATTGGCAGGAGTTGTTCCGTCACGGAGATAACTAATGTACGGTTCTCTCCAGTCCCAGTGTGGTTTACGTTAAAAACTTCCAGTTGATGTGGCGGTAGTTGACAATTTGAGAAGGACTTCGAAGTAGTCCGGATTGAGTCTCTATCTCTCGCCGCAATAGCCTGAGCGTTGAAGTCGTCAAAGCGTTACCACGGTGATTGTCCACAAATTTCGTTGTGAACATGATTCACTATAGTTGTGCTTCATCATCCCCAAGACATCTTTGAGGAACCATCCGAGTTCCGATAATACAACATACCATGAAGCATGAAGAAGTTCTCTGTAGGGTTTTAAGACTGACCTTTCCTTGGGAGAGTGAGCTGTTGAGCTCTTGAATGATCGGAGTTCGCCAATCGTCGGTCTTGGTGTCTTTATATTGTGATAACCATGTCGATTCTATGGTTCTCCTCTTTACTGTCAGGGTTTCTTCCAAACCTTCGAACTTCAATTTGGAAGCCAGTGTTGCTAGACAATCGGCGTGTTTGTTGTTGCTCCGACTGACATGGGTTATGGTTGCATCAGCAAAATAATTCAGTAACCTTTGTGCTTATGATCGATATGGAGTTAGTGTTACTTCCTTTAGTGTGTATACCCCATTCATCTGATTCACCAGTAACTTGGAGTCACCTCTTATCTCCAAGCGCGTGACTCCCGCTTGCTTGGCTATTGATGACCCTATGAGAAAGGCTTCATACTCTGCCGAGTTGTTGGTTCATTCAAGTCCACTTGAAGGAGTGTGAGAATACTTCCCCGGTTGGAGATACTAATACCACGCCCGCTCCTCCAAAGATATCGCTAGGGGTAGCAGAGCCATCAAAATACAAGAGCCACGTTTTTCTTCTTCAAAACGAGAGACGTCTGGGAATTCTCCAGGGAGATCTTCGTGTAGCCCCGTAGTGCCTTCTCCCAGGAAATGCTGCCGGTAAGTCCGCAATCGCTTGACCCTTGATAGCTCTAGGTGACGCACACGTTATGTCCTAGCTCGACATTTGGAGAAGCCACTTGCCTGTCCTTCCATCCAGACCGGCTTTGAAAGTAGAAACTTTGCGGGATCAGATTTAGACACGAGTATCACCCTATTAGACAAAAGAGGTAATGCCCGAACTTTTGAATGGAATGGATCAAGGCTAAACATGCTTTCTCCGCTCTCGGGGTATCCGAGTTAAGCATCTCTCAATATTCGGTCAAGTAGTATATGGGATGTTCGGTTCCCTCGTCGTCTTCCCGAGCGAGTAGAGCTCCCATCGCGGTGTCACCGAAGGCGGTGTAGAGATGTAGCGGCTTTCCTTGTGCGGGAGACTTCATAACGGTTGGAGATGACAAGATTCGTTGAATCTTTTGAAAAGCCTCTTGTTGGGTTGTGGTCCAAATGAAGCTAGCTCCTTTCTTTAGCAAGGGAGTGAATGAGGCGGCAAGTTGGGCTAGACCCGGTATAAAACGTCGGATGTAGTTTACCTTGCCCATGAAACTTTGGAGTTCCTTCACAGTTCGTGGAGGTGGCATTGTGAGGATAGCTTGAGTCTTGGACGGGTCTACCTTGATCCCTTCCGCGGTTACTTGGAATCCTAGAAATTTGCCTGAAGAGACACCGAAAGCGCATTTTAAAGGATTCATCTTAAACTTGTATTCTCGACACCTCTCGAACACTTGCCGTAAGACGTTGGCGTGATCTGCTCGAGCCCTTGACTTGACCACAATATCATCTACGTAGTCTTCTACTTGTTTATGCATCATGTCATGGAAGATTCTTTGTCATAGCACGTTGGTACGTTGCGCCGGCGTTTTTTTAAACCGAATGGCATAATAGTATAGTAAAAATTGCCAAGAGGGGTTTGGAAGGTCTGTCTTACTTGCATCGTGCTCATACATCCTTATCTCGATTGTAGCCGTTGTAACCATCCATGAAGGAAAACATGCCGTGTACGCTAGTGGCGTCTACTAACATGTCGATGTTAGGTGGGAAAGTCGTCCTGGGGCGACACTTGTTCAAGTCTCGAAATCCACGCAAAGACCGAATCTGTCCATTTTTCTTCTTTAAGGGACCACATTAGCTAACCAGGTCGGATGATGAATAGGTCTGATGAAGCCAGCAGCTAGTAACTTTTGAATTTCGTTCTTGATTTGTTCTTCTACCTCATGTCTGAATTGCCTCGGAGATTGCTTGATTGGCTTGGATACAGGTATGACATGTAAGTGATGGGTGACCAATTTTTTATCCAGACCAGGTATTTCCTCGTATGTCCAGGAGAACACATCTTGGTACTCCTTGAGTAGTTGAACAAGACTCTATGGACAGAGTCGAACTGATAGAGACCGGCCTGGGAGATTCTTCATTCCCGATGTTAACAGTCTCGAGCTCATCAGTCGTGGAATTGGTTCCATCTTGTAGTTTTCGCGGGGCGTCCAATACCTCCTCTTGTATTCCGTCGTTCTTGCAGCATTCAATTGGGCGGAGAGACTGGGTGCCAGCCTCTCCTTCTAATTGATAACAGCGGCGCCGGTATATTGTCTTCCCCTTCTGGTCACGTTTCGCTTCGAAAGTGCGTTCCCTTTTGGTGTGAACGTGGGTTGAAGCTTCACTGGATAAAGATGGACACCTCGTCAGAGAAGGCGTGTCGTGGTGCTTGGCCCTCAGTGATGCAAGTCGGTCTTCTTCCTGGATTGAAGCCCACGTGGGTAGTGGGGTGCACAGGACTTTGTCTGGTCCTCTCTGCGAGGTACATTTTGGCTCGAACAGCTCCACTCCGCATATTGGTGCGTACGGAGACAATGATGCAGAATGCGGATGACTTTCTCATTTAGCATGGTCTTCGTGCAATGGTGATACGTTGAGGGAATGACCTTGTTGTCGTGAAGCCACGGTCTCCCAAGTATCATATGGTAGTCCGGCTCCTTTTCTATGACTTCAAACTTTGTTCTTCGATCGAACGGGCCCTACCGATAAATTGATTGACATACCCGTATGTCCGGGTCCGATTTCCTTGAAGTTCGTCATCGTGGTGGGGTCGTCGTACAATCTTGCATAGGCTAACCTTGGCTGTCTTGAGAGTCTTGAGAGTAATCACATTCGAATATGCTCCCGTGTCGACGAGGGCCCTCCCGAACTCGAACCCTTGATGTGTGTGGTAACATGTAGGGTCTTTGTGACCTTCCTCCGCCATCATGTCGTCTTCTACGTAAATGTAACATTATTTACGAGATGTTTCCAATGCGATTAAGACTTACGGACGAGAAGGAGTCGGTGTACATCCGTAGCTATTTTATTAAGCGCAAGACAAACGTCTCTCGCCCGTTGATTCTTCGAGAGGTGCAAGAGTTCACACAAGCTTTCCACTTGAGATGCCGCTTCCGATCCACCGGCCTCTCGGTTCGTAGTAAAATCGTTGATCTGAGGGGAACTAGTCCCCGGTGTAAAGGTCTCCGGAACGCTCATCTCTGATGTCATCTTGATGAGGAGATCAAGTATGCCGTTTACCGCTTCTTTGATTAGCTCCATGTTCTTCATGTGAATCTCTTGTACCCGTGCTAGTTCGCTTAATGTTGGAAATCTCCTGATCATGTCGTCAGATACGCCGTTAGGAGGAGGGGTATTTCCGTTGGAGGAACCATCAGGATTTGAGACCGTCGAGGTGGTCCTAAGACCAACCATCTCGAAATTGATTGAATGGCATTGAAGAAATTGACTTTACAACCGAGAGATTAACCTCCCGCTGTGGTCGCCAATTGTTTATGGGTGAAAACTATTCCTGCCGAATTTGGTAATTTGGGGTGTGTGGATGAGGGATGAATCTAAACCCTAAACAAATGCATTGCGCGGTGAGTGCTTGTAGATTCGGAAATCAATCTGTGCAAGTTCGGCCTAAACCAAGAAATGGCCGTTCCAGACTTGTTTCAATCACAAAGTGAAGGAGATGGGGTTGATCTTAGGGAGGGAAGCGAAGAAGGTGTTGAGATTGTGAAGGTGTTGGCTTGCTTATGACTTGTAACAGAAAGTTGAACCGGCTTACAGGATGCAAGCTATCAGTTCCGGTGTCTTGTATCAACACTTGGTTTCTGTTTCTTGTCTGGACTTGCTCTTGTTGGTGGAAATAAGGAGGAGAACCTATTTATACAAGTCATTGAGCCTTATTCACGTCTCTCGTGGGAAGTGGAGGAAATGGAGTGATGGAGTAGTGGAGTTGTGTGTCAGTGTTACACGATCAGTCTTGCCCACTTCTCCTGTCACCGCTAACCGTCCATAACTTCCTAACACGTTCTTGTGATGGCGCGTTGCACACTGCACGCTGTAAACCGCCAGACCAATACCCCAGTATGTATCCCCAGTTTGTGACATGATTGATGTCCGGAATGTGTGAATCGTGGATCCACGAAAGGTAGCATGTAATGTCGAATTGAATAACCGCGTTATTCGGGAAGTTGATACTTGTGAAGTATCATGTGTATTTTGCGTGTATCGCATCATGGTGTGGTAAAGTGATGGGTGGTGACTCCCTACTGACCAATTAACTCCTGACCAGGGTTGTATAACCAAGCTGGTGAAGTTGGACGGACGATATGATCTTTGAGACACTCATCTGCGACCGTTAATGAATTAGGGTTTTTGAAGAGGTGCGCAAGCATCACTCTTGACTTGGTCGAAACCAAGCATGGGAAGGTTTTTGAAAGGACCGACCGGGCATGCGTGTAGACAACATACCGGTGTACACGTCCATATCTCACTTTGTCCCATGAAGGTGCAATCTAGGCCACTCAATTTGACAGCAAAGAGGAGTGGTGGAGATCGATTTTGTAATAGGAATTTGGTACCGCAAAAGCCGCGCACCATGCTCACTTCCAACGCGCGTTCCAAGATGACCTAACTTGGTCGGTCTTGGCCGACCTGGTCTGGCGTGTAAGTGGTAGGCTGGTGTTCACGCCTACACCGACTATCTCATGAAAACGTGATCTGAACCACTCAAATCGTCCGGCGAAGTTGAGCGGTCGAGATTAGTTTGCGGTTTGGGAGGTGTGACCACGCTAGTTTGAGCGCGCGTCTTGGAATGACCAGGCGTGATATGCCTTGGCCGATCGGGTGAGGGGATAGATGAGTTCACGGTGGTTATGCTAGTATGACCGGACCTGCTTGATCTAATCTTGGACCCTCCATTCGTACCGGAGAAGATGGACGCTCGTGATGCTCAAAACCCTAATTTTGGGTTTCAAGGCCGTGCGTCAATGTTTCATTCGGCGTACGAATTGAGATAACCAACCATGGTTGGTCCCGACCGATTGGTCAGTATGTAGGCGGGCCCATGGTGATTGTGTTGACATGCTCGGGCCCTTTGAATCTACATCTACACCCTCCATCTATACCTGCGAAGATGGATGGTTAAGATCGTTTTTGCGACACACGTAATATGCCGCAAACCCTAATTTTAGGGTTTTCCGCCCATACTGCTATGGTTTGGACGTTTTGGCAAGCCAGGCCACTGGAGGGAGGCCGACCATGCGGGGTCCGCGTTGGTTCGGCAGTGGATATTCCATACCGCTTGGGGGTGATGGAATTGATCCGGGACATCCAATCATGCTTGTGGAGTTGGATGATCGTGATCATATCCGGGACCGATACGGTCAGTCCGGATGCTCAATCGGGCTAGTATAACACACCGAGAGGGGCTCAATCGGGCTAGTATAACACACCGAGAGTCACTTGTACGGGTATTTCGTACATGGTTTCATTATAATGCTTGAGGTTCGTGTTGCTCTGTAAGAGCAACACTCGACCGTCATGCCGCACCGATAATGAGTACAGAAATACAAGGCTGATTGCGCATTAATTAATAATGCTAGAAATTCACAAGGTATATGGGATTGTTGCTACATGCTCCAACCTGGATGGATTTCGTGTATTCACAGAATGGGATTGTTGCCACATGCTCCATTCTAGGTGAATTAAGTGAGGGAGTATCCAACACTTATTGATGGCCTTATCTTTTACAAGATGTCAGCGCATAGTTTTCTGGCTTTTACAATTTTAACCTTAAATGAAAATCCACCATCAACACATTCATATGATTATGTCGATGTCATATATACGAAGTTCAAAAGATAAGCGTTATACTTCGTATTCTAATTCCTTAACACTATGATCATGTGATCATGTCTCACTACTAGAGTATAATAATCCTTCACAGCTTCGCAGTTATGTTTTCAATATAGCACGACTTGAAAGATACGTTAGGAATGAATACGTTCAAGTCAATATTACTAACCTCAAGAGGAAGGATGATGTCGTCGTTGTAGCTCGTTACTTCTTCACATTCTTCAGGTCTTCGAGTAATACTTGTATGTCTTATAATCCTAGACTTTCTCATCTAATCTATACGAAGTTGTCTCTAGTACATAATCAAGCGACTCTTAGATGAGTTTTGATTCACTAAAATATGACAACCAAACTTGACATACCAACGCTTGGTGGGTTCAACCGAGCTATGCTCTAACAGCGTTCGACAATTTGAAGGCGAAGATCAACCGAAGCTTTTGGAGAACTTCTTCAACAAAAGTTAAGTGAAGACCGAACCACCTATTTCTCAAGTTATTCGAACCCATGATTGTGATTTGATACTTGATCAATCACATAGTTATCTTGGATACAGAAGAACCAATTCTAAACTTGTTTGGAAGTGTGGTATAATCGATTCCAAGATTGTAAATATGAAAGAGGATTTACAAAGAAAAGATGTCAACATTCTTCGAATAGGAACAATAACTCTTATCTTTTATTGTTCAAAGTTATTCCTTAATTACTTAAGGAGATCTACGAAATAAATTAAGAATCTTTTAATTAAGGTTGTTAGTTTTATATGCTTTAATTACCAGCAATTAAATGCATGCCTCTAGAGAATAAAAATTAGTAATGTTCATTTACTAATTGGATATTTTCTATTGAGAGATTTCAAAAATTTTGGACAAAGCATTTCCAGGAATTATGAAAACCGATTTTGGGCATTTATTGCATATCTTAAGAATATTCGGTTTTGGAAATTCCTTGGTGTCCAAACATCCTTGGTCTATAAATACCTAAGTTTTCATTTCTAGCAAACTATCCTAAGATCCAGGCAAACTTCATCTTTTTGTTGTTTCTGGTGGAGCCGTCTATCCGGAGAGGAAAGTACCCTAATTAGGCGAAATCTCTTACGACCGCTCGTTTAAAGACTACTGTGGGATCAAGAAGCTCTACGTGTACCGTTGGTTGGAAACTAGATAATTGCAGTTTATTAGTTTTTGATTGATTTGATTGACTAACGGTTGTTGAACTTTGATTGCACCTAGTTTTTTTATTCTTGAGAATCTTCTCTTCTGATATAAGATTCACTCAAACTAGATCAAAGTTTCGACAGGATCTTTAGAACTGTTTGTAGATCTAAAGATATCTTGTGATAATCCATTGTTAACAGACTCCGTTCTGTACGTGATTGATCACAAGAGATTAAAGTGGTGTTGTGCAGGTTTAATGGAAGATTAAAGAAGATTTGAAGACGAATAATATTTCTGATTGGTTTCTCATATCTTTGTGTAGCACAAACCTTGATCAGCTGGGATCCAACTAGAATCGGATTTATTCGATTGATTAGTTGCGTGAGATCGGCATCGCTTTATAGTTCCTTGTTGGATTCTATATTGATTGATTGCAAATCTAAACTCTGCTACTTCGGTAGTTTTTGGATAGATTGATTTAACCAGGCAAAGGAGTTTATTAGTTTAAACGGAAGAGCATTTGCAAATGACTTGAGATATCTTTATCTGGAAAGAATCAATAGAGTTGTTACCAAACAGATTTGTTGTTCCTTTACTGTTTGGAATACGATCCAAAGGAATTGTTCCAAAGGCGTGCACTTATTGAATGTCGGAAGCGCAGGGATACTGAAGAAACTAAGTGAACTAGGTTTAGTTGCTTGGTCTCAATTATACGAAGTTGGTTTAGATTTTTTATAACGGCTTAATTCTGAGAGTATTCAATTCTGGACTTAGTCCCGGGGTTTTTCTGCATTTGCGGTTTCCTCATTAACAAAATCTTGATGTGTCTTTTACTTTTCTATTTCCACAATTATAATTATTTATTATAATTAAAAGTAAAATACACAAACGTTAACTCTGTATTGCTTGATAGTGATCCTATAGAGTTTGGTTAAGTCCGAACCTATTATCAAGTAATCACACTTTGATTGTTGTATTGTCTCGATCTCGTATCCATAGACGATTACACAAAGTGTGAATGCCGATTTGTCATATTGTCTCGACTTTGTCCATAGATAATCACTTTGGATAAGAGGACTTATAGGTGGATATTTTAAAGATTGTGGTGTATTTGGGTACCCTCGTCTTTTAAAACGCAATGATTACCGCGGTTATGTCCGTTTCTCAACTATATTTTATATCCTAACCCGAGAGTTAACTAATTGTAGACTAGAAATTAAGATATGGTTTTGATCAACTAAACTTGACAACAAGATTGATATAGAAACACTTGTGAGTTCGACCGAGGAATACTCTAATACTATTTAGACAACTCTATCTTAACATGCTTAAATTCAGGTAGCAATGGTGTACTTGGTACCCTCTCCTTTTCAATTATGACTTTCAAAGTCTTCATTAAGGGATTCGTGAAGCCTAGTCAGACTATTTTTACCTAATAATTCTTGATATCCGGAATCTTATCTTGATCATTATAATTCTTGTCTATTAAAAGGTCCGTCTCTTCTGCTATGTAAGACCATTTATCGATCGGGGAATAAGATTGATATAAATTACAAAGTTCTCTTTGTCTCAGAATTTGTAATTCCACAAGTACCATCTTTATTTTGTTAATAAACCTAGACCGTTTTTTAACTTAACTGTATATGAAAAGACGAGGGTACCCATATACACCTCAATCTTTTACTATCAACCTATAAGTCCGATACCAAGTGTGATCGTTTATGGACAATAGTCGAGACAATACGACGACTTGATATTCACTTGATAATAGTTACGGTCCGAAACCGATTTACTATAAGATCAATATCAAGTGATTATTAACGTACAAGTGTAATTTACTTTATTATAATAAGACAATTATACATAACTTATTGGTAATATGTGTTAGCAACAATATGTTATATAATGTCAATGACGCATAAATTTATTTTGTAATATATGTGAATTATATCACATTTATCACATATAGTATATCTCACATCTATATGTAATTTAAAGAGATTTTTGGGTAGATTTGTTAACATAACAACATTTTTTAAGAGGATATATGATTGGTATACAATTAGAAACATATAAAAATTTGTATCCACAAAAACATGAAGTTATTATTGTTATTTACTTTGGGAACTTCCAGCTAATTAGGAAACTAAACCAATGATTGATGCAAATGGAAATCGGTGGCCCAGATGATTGCTATTGACCGAAATCGGTGGCCCAGCTAATTAGGTTGTGAGTGTGTGTAATGTCAGTGTGATAACATAGAGGTTGTGAGTGCTTTGCGTATGTGCCGAGTGAGCGTGTAAGAGAAACCAGTTTATGAGAGTCGAGTACATATACTCAGCAGTGTCTTGTAATCAGATTTATCTTCTATTAATTAAATTGATTCTAAACCATATGCAATGTAGACATCAGGTTTACCTGTGTTACTACGTAGTGCAACTGAACTTCGCCGAAACGCAAAAGCACGATAACGCGGACATCACCATAGGGAATATTAGCACATGCTTTTGCCCTGGATATTGGGAAGTTTCACTTCAATGCAGCGGTCATTTTGGCCATTGATTTCGATCTAGAGAGAAGACGCGATGCTTTTGATCTGGAGTCCATAGATACTCATGAAATATGACATCTTTTTGGCGTAAACCATTCAACCGATCCAGACGTCGTGATGTTTTGGAGCATACCGTGTAGAACCAAGAAGATGGATTTAACATCAGATAACATGCTTGGGGTTCAAACACTTTACCGTGCAAACTTAAAATATCGCCCCCACCACAAGGCTGCTTCCATCAATAAGTCTGTCTCTCTACTACTTGTTTTCGTGTCTCTAATCATGGTTACTGGTCTATTGATGTAATAAGCTCTGCTCTTATATAAGGAATAAATACATGGGATATTGCAATCCTTTGACAACTTTTTATGGTATTCTCGTTTATGCAATGTTCCAAGCCATTCAATTGAATGCTTCTAATGTAACATCCTTTAAATAATGCAGTATTTTCCTAAATGATAAATCAATCTTTGGTAACATCCTTTTGTAAAATCTATTTGTAAAATTTTACTTTCCTATTACGTTAATTTCAATGAATCAAGGGCTTCCCTAGAAGGCACACTCGAGAGTTGTTTACTCTTTATTTAAAAAACAATAGGCAAGAATTTGTTAGTAAGTCAATTTTTTTGATAAATGAGTTTGCCATTTAACTAAGTTAAATTATTAATATGAAATGAATTAAATTAAATTGGGAAAATAAAGTTTACAAGATATTATTTATAGGCTAACAAGACTTTGTAATTATATGATTTACCCTTTAACGTTTATTACACAATAATTTAAAATTTGGACACAATAAAACGTTTTCAGAAGCCGGTATAAGTGGTAATTGTTGTATGTCTACCAAGCACTCGGCGAGTTAGTAAGTATAAGTGGGTATGCAAGTTTAGCTGATGTTTTAAAATTCTGTGAGAATCTACCAAGCAATAAGAAAACTATTCGAGCAGTTCACGCTATCAAAATTTGATTCGATAATTTGATTTGTCCGCATATTGTTTCAAATCCTCTAACAAACACTTACATTTTCTTTTATCTAAGGATTTTACCGAACATGTTATAATCTTTTTCATTCTGGAAGTTTATGACTTAGTTTTTGACATCACTACATCTATAGTTGCAGGAAATCCGACAACCACACCCAAATGATAATCTACTCAACTATTCAAGACATAATGAACACGAACCTTTTTCTTCTTTGATAATGGAGGAAAATATTGTTACATATCAAGTTCATCAAACCCTAATCTAGATTACTCAAGACTTTCTTCTCAAGATAGCATTTAGACTACAAAATATCGCATCCCCCTTTACAATACCCTTTTCCCCCTTATATAGGCATTTACATAGTGAAGGACATCTAATTTTAATGGGTAACAACTAATAAGTTATACTTTTCGCCTATTTTCTCAGCTATATATAAGTCAAACATCTCTTCGCAGGTAATATCACACTTCCCACGTGAACCTTATATTCGCACTCTACAATCATCGCATAATGATCAGTCGCTTTCATCATCCTATTGACCGAAACGTAAATAAATGCCCTCTATGGATTTGGCGAAGAAGAACCAATAACTTCATTCACATTCTGTTTGAGAAATCTTATTTTACGAATTTAAAGAAAACAAGTATTTCAAAGGATCAAAACCCTCGCTTATTGAAAATGCTTGTTGAACAAGACACCAGTGTTGAGAAAGCTTTCAAAGTCAGATTGCGGCCAGCAACAACAAAACAAGAATCCATGTGAAGAGTTTTAAGAGACCAATGATATGTAAGAATTAACATAAAACGATGACTAAAGTGAACATGTCAATTTCGTGGGTGTCCTTTGGAAACACAATGACCTTAACCTCAACTTCATTCTCCTTCAATGCTCGAGCATACTACATAATTTTTCAACCAATGATGTTAGACTTTTCGAATCATGTAATAACGAATTCCCGGTCTGCCCATTTTCTATGATAGACTAATTAGCAGACTACATGTAAAATCTTACTTGCAATCCATTTGAAACTGGAACATGCAAATCCTGTGCGCCTAGAAGCAAGAAGATTGGTGTTTTGACCTGAAAAAACAAGAAGCACAGAGCTGAACCACCAAATGCTGCGCTTTTGGAGAAACATATGAAAAACCTCTCTATTTCTTTCTATAACATAAAATCAAGGCCAAACTAACTCGAAAGATTAACCTCAAACTTTAGTTACCATATAAATGTACCTTCGAGAGGTGTGAAATATGAGACTTGTTATACAACACATAAAACACCAAGTGAAGGTGCCTCTGTAAAGTAATTTTCCCCTCCCTACCACCATATGCTTCCATAAAACACTAATCGGGAATATCAGAGGTACCAACCATCAATGCCATATTACAAACAGGATTTCTTGCAGCCGCCGCCACAAACCTAACGGTTCTTTTTCGGTATGCATACCAGGTATGCGTAGCATTCCAGGTTCACGAGCTCACAGACTTTTTGTGGTATGAAAACCGGATATGCGTACTACTAAGTCACTTCCGATATATATCTATGCCGGTACGTGTACTGAGTACAGGTACCGCGGTTTCAGACCTATAACATTTTTCCCAGTTTGTGAATCTGGTATGTATATTATCATATATCAAATTTACAGTAGTTCTATATGTCTCTCTAAATCAATTTGAAACATTCCCAAATAACATCAATGACACATATCGTTGTTCCAGGTTATTTTCGAATAATAATCTTGAATCACGATTTAGATTATGAAAAATAAATTGCTCTTAACCGAAATTCATCAAGTACGAACAAATGTTCATTAAACTTAGTCATATATATTTCGAGAAAGAACTACCAAGATAAACTTGACTTGAAATTCTTGATATGCTTGCAATAGTCTATTAGTTATGCGACAACGTCTCTTAGATAAAAAGATGAATATAACCTGAGAAATAGGTGGTTCAGTCTTCACTTACCTTTTGTTGAAGAAATTCTCCAAAATCTTCGGTTGATATTCGACTTCAAACGGTAGAACGCAGTGATGTCCGATTCTCAACTACATCTTTTATCCTAATCCGAAACTTAACTAATTGTAGACTAGAAATCAAGATATATAGGTTTGACAACAAGCTTGAGATAGCAACACTTGTGAATTCGACCGAGCAATGCTCCAATAGTTAATGTCTTTTGAAGAACATGCTTTCTGATTTCCATTTAATATCCTTGCCTGAAAATACTAGTGCCTGGTGTTATCATCGATAAAAAATCTCTTTCTATAAAAAGGTCGATGTGTTGTTCTTTTTGGAATGCCATCAAATGGGGGAGAGTTCAATTTGAGCTTATGCTTAATTGATATACCTTTGTGGGGAGTGTGGCTGTGGAATTGTAGGAGATGATTGTAACTTTTTATCTCCTTGATTAAGACGCTAAGTTTACTTGGTGAAATATTCTAAATTAAAATCTGGTATGTTATCCCTAGTAGTATTCTACTTTAACATGTGGCTTCTGAGTATTATGTAAAGGAAAGTGGATTATAAACTATATGTTTTACCTATTACGCAAATGAGGTAATAAAATACTAAGGGGGAGAACAAATCACCATAGTATTGCTACAAATTTTTGGTACAATTGGACTTTGAGGAAGGTAACAATACTATGCATCAAGAAGGTTGTTACGTTGGTGTACAAATCTTCGTATAACAACAATTGATTTGAGTGATTTTATAATTCTAGAAAGCTCTGAATGAGTATTCTCATAAACAAAGGTGCTGAAACGATCATATGTAGAACCATAAAAGAGCGAAGAATTCAAGACGATGTTGAAGAACAACGGAAATCAAGTATAATATATTTTGAGTTGAAAGGTTATTTATATTGAATCCACATGTATTGATAGTTTTGTCACTAAAATTGGACAAAAGGGGAGATTGTTAGAGCACTGATCGATCGAACTCGCAAGTTTTGTTATCTCAATCTTGTTGTCAATATTATATGCACAAAACTATATCTTGATTTCTAGTCTACTAAAGTCAAGTCTTGGACTAGGATTAGTGTATGGTAGTTGAGCATAACACGTCACTGAAAAAACCCCGATGACTGAAGACTGAAGATCAAAGGATGACATTTGAAGAACTTCGTCGAGAAAGACTATTTACACACGACATTTAAGATTCTATCTTTATGAGACCATGTCGTGTGATTTTAATAGATTTCATATTGCAAATGAGAAATTTCGAGTCGAGCTTGTCTTGTTAAATCTCTTAAAATATGATTCAAGAAATAAATGTGCATAGATCCTTAACAATCTTAGTCAAGAACAATTCATTTTTCAAGAGCTATTTTTGTTTCAAGTTGATCATTTGGAAATTTCCAAGCAATGATATTCGATTGTGAATGTTTTCAAATTGTTTAAAGAGAGTTTTAAGAACTATTGAGATTTTGGACACAGGGTAGGTACTCATACCACGTACACGTACCATAGAAATATAAGTACAGGGTAGGTATGCATACCCAGTACACGTACCCTAAGATTTTGAGTTTGTGAATGTGAGGGAGGTACGCATACTCAGTACGCGTATCCAAAGGGCATGATTTCGTGAATGGCTTAGGGTACACATAACGAGTATGCATACCCTAGCAGTCTGAGTTCAAAAACTGGTCCATAGGTATGCGTACACCTATACATACCTACCCAGTACGAACTACATAGACAAACTCAAACAACTGGATATTCCAATCCTTGACATTTTTGTGCCCTACTTGCTTGTTAGAGTCGTCCTCTATTAACCTAGGTTTCCTCTGAGAAACATAACTAAGTTTACGACTTAAAGACTTTTCACTTATGGATTCTTTAGAGATTCGTGAAGCCAGGTCCGACTATCTTTTACCTGATAGTTCGTCCTTTATTACCTTATTATTATTGACCGCCAAGGTTTTCGTTAATCTCCGATCAGGAACGAGACAAGTAGAAATCGCAAAGTTCTCTTCATCTCAGAATCCGTGATTCCTCAAGATAGACATCTAAAACTCTTCTTTATTGATCGCTTTAGATTGTTCTTGAGAGGTGGTTAGTAATCTAGGCTTCTCACCTAACTGAGTGTAAGTGTTTCAGATTCGTGAGGTTTGCTAGTTTTGTTTATTGCAAACAGATTTTCAAGCCTTGGTCTAAACATCTAAAGAAAAATCAAATAGGCTTGTCTGTTAGAGGCAGATTGGTATAAAAAGTCTTCACTTAGGTTGAAACAACTTTTAGGCTTTAAAGGAGGTCAGTCTAAGGGAGTCAATTGTGTAAAGCCTTGCGAGGTTCAAGAGGCGTAAGGAATACGACTGTAGCTAAATTACTTGGAGGTTTAATTCGGTCTCAACTATATTTTAGTCCGAAGTCTGATAGTATGCTAGTGTCTGTGGCGACTTAATATAGTTTGGTGTTCAAAGCTGGACGAGGTCCCGGTTTTTATTTGCAGGTGCAGTTTTCCTAGTTAACAAAATTCTTGTGTGTGTGCTTTTTAATTTTCTGCATCAGTTGATTGTTTAAGTACTACACAAGGGCATACTCCTATCAAACGAAAAAGTTAGTGGTGTGCTTGGTACCCTCTGATTTTCATATATTACTAAAAGCTTCTTGATCCCAAAGAAAACTTTAAATGAAAGCAATACAAGATGTTTCATCTAATTAGATCACTCCTATCTCTCAACGAGTTGGCTTTCCATGCAATCACTTAAGTTGTGTATTAAGGGATGCGTTTGTAAGAAAACAAAACTCCATTATATATAATGTTATGACCAAGGATTTGAGTGGAAGAAAAGGTATTACCAAAACCAGAAATCCAAAAGATATGCAGTGAATATTTATTTTCGATTTTGAGAAATACCAACTTAATTTCAACCCATGAACCGAATAACTCATAACTGACAACTAATATTATCTAGCGCATATCCATGTACTTTACTAACATAGTAACTAGAGATATGAAAACCTCATGACATATAAGCATATGATATCGAAAAAATGTTGAAAATTCGGTTTCATGATCATGCCTTGAGTATCAAAGAAAAATACTTGAATATATCAACCAAAGTATATCTCGATGTCTACAGAAACCCTAAGATAGTAGACATATCGGAAAAATAAGTTTCGGTCAGACATATAAGGATTGGTCCTGATATAATCCTTAGGATCGATCCTAGTAGAGATCCCATCATGGATCAGTCCTAGTAGAGATCCATGAATCACCTATTAAACTACAAAATAAGTTTCGAGTCTACTCCTTTAAACTATATAGTTAAACACAATTCCAAGGTATGGATCCATCTGGAAATTCAACACACTAAATAATAACGAATTACCAATTAGTGTTATGTCGATTCTACAAAGTCCGTAGATAAACTATATTTGATATTCCATATTCTTAAGTTGTATAAAACAACTAGTATATCATTCCTTGATACTTTTATCATAGTATAATGATCAAGTCACCAATACTAAACTCATTGGCAAAAAAAAAAAACTTTACTTCATATGTGATGTTTTTGATAAATACTAACTTAAAAGAACGAAAAATAGAAATAGAACAAGTCAAGTCTGTTGTTACTAACCTGGAACTAAATGACCATGTCTTTATTGATGTCGATACGTTGTCAGGTTCTGCATGAGTAATATGATCAAGTTTCAAAATTTATTTGTTCCCAGTCTAACCTAATGAAGTTGACTCTAGTAATCAAATCAAACAACTTGACAACCAAACTTGACATACCAACGCTTGGTGGGATCAACTAAGTAATGCTTTAATAAAAACTACGTTTATGGTATCATGCTTGTTAAACCTGCTTGGAAAGAAAAACCAACGTGCATTTACCTGGTGAACCTTGAAGTTTTACAGTCTGGTTACTCGATTCTAGTGGCAAATCGAGGAGTTTTGTCCTTCCTGACGCGGTCCCAGAAGTAAAATTTTCTAATCCGTCACAGTAAATATATTTCAAGGAGGTTAGTGCCTATCAACATTAGTAGAGATATCTAATGTTTAAGTTGAAACATTTAATTGGTTGTTGATGGTGGATTTTCAACAAAGGGCAAAACCGTAAAATCATGATGCATGTTTTGACACGGCTTTCAGGCATGCAACGATTCATATTTTACGAAGCCATGATGAATATGTTTTTGAAAAGACCCACTAGCCGAGCGATTCGATCCCTGGCATTTCATCATGACCTCTATGCAGAATAACATAATCGGGCGGTTCTCCGTAGATTGAGAGCTTAACGCCTTCAGGACGTCGTTGACACTCATTGTTCCCTGACTGCAGGAGAGAGACCCCCCTCCACATAGAAGAATAGTTGGGCGGCGGACGCCTTCAGGACGTCGGTGACACTCATCGTTCCCTAACTATGTGGAGAGACCGTGCATAGATTCAGGCGGTTCTCCGCAGATTGAGAGCAGTAATGCCTTCAGGTCGTAAACAACACCCGTGACTCCCTGACTATGCACCATTCAGAATGGATGTGACGCTTTAACTGGCTAATATCTTTTCTGTAATAGATTAATTCTGTCGTGACATTCACCACTGAATTCCCAGAATGATCTATTATTGCTCCTATTCCATGGTCGAATCCACGGCCTGATCCCATGGAAATGGCAATAACAATTTCTCATATTCCATGGTCGAATCCACGGCCTGATCCCAAGGAATGGAAATAACAATTGCTCCAATTCCATGATCGAATCTACGACTTGATCTCACAGAATGGCAATAAACTACTATATTATCTCATTATTCCAATTTCATGATCGAATTCACTGCTAATCTCATGGAATGGTAATAGATAATTTTATTAATCTGATTCTATAGTCGAATCCACGATCCCATGGAATGGTAATTCCTGTTTTATTATTCCGAGTTCATGGTCGAATCCACAGCTGATCCTATGAATTGATAATAAATAACTACTCATTTTATTGTTTTGTTTCATGAATTATTCTACACTGAATTTCATGAATTAGCAATAAATACTCAACCATAGGGCATCTGGATCATCACTGAGTAAGCCCTACAAAAATGGTGTAAGTGTACTCGACAATGATGCACGACTGAGCACTCGAATGCACAAACGAGCATCCAAAAATATGGACAGATGAGGAATCCTACGCAAAATAGGAGAAAGCAACAAATAATAATAAAATAATAAAAGGCACCCAGGGGCCGGGCCCACCGGACGGCCATGCCCTAGCCGTGGCCGGTCCCATGCCTCTTCCATTATTTTTCCCTATTTTGTTATTTTCATGAACTCATGAAAAACTCCTTCAATTTAGCAACTTTCCTTGTTTGTGCAAAACTCATGAATTCCCTATAACTTCATGGATTCATGAAATAATATTATAAAATAGGGAAAGATGTGGGGACAAGGGCAACCTAGCCGGCCCGGCCATGCCTAAGCCGTGGCCGGTCCCACACCTCACAATCCCTAGCTTTTTATAATTCCCTAAACTCATGAAACTCCTCCGTTTCAACAAAAACTCATGGATTCTCCATAACTTCATAGATTCATGAAAAAATAATAATATAAAATGAGGGAAAGGTGTGCGGGACCGGCAACATAGCCAGCCGGCCATGCCCCCTGGCCGTGGCCGGTCCCACACCTTGCAATCCCTAGTCTTTTATAATTATTATTTTCCTAAATTCATGAAACTCCTTGGTTTGAGCAAAAATCATGATTTCGTCATAACTTCTCAAATTTTGCTCAAATCATGAAAAACCAAAAGCCAACAAGTCACCTCTCACGGCAATTTTAAATGTTAAATACTCTTATTTTAATATTTACAAAATATTGATCAATTGAGCATACATGCTCATTCCAACAAAAATCAAGAATTCCAGTCAAGATGAAACTCTTCTGAAAATTCATAATGTTACTCGAACGCACATCAGAAAATACTGAAACTCTCAGTACGGAGACACGGATACCACGGCAACACGTGCATTCCTTCATGACCGACCAGAGTCATTCCTAGGGCTTGCACAAAGCCGGTCCCACGCGTTTTCATAATTCTGACCTAATTTGCTCAATTGTTCATATTGGGCCCAAACTCTCTTCAACCAACCTGGGGATTGCTCAAACGACCAACAACCGGTCCCATGACTACCAAGAGCCGGTCCCATGCTCTCTTGGTTGGTCCCCAACTTTCATACCTAGATTTTATCACCTAATGCTGAACCCAGCAATATTTCAATAAATGATGAAACCGGCATTTAATCATCATTCTATCACCAACTGTTCAACTAGGAACCCTGTTGCACGCTCACTCGAGCACTGGGCACCACATGGACGCCCATCATCCCATGTGGTCGGTCCCTCTATCACTCATGACCTATTTTCAGCGATTCATCAACTATGATCTGAAATTAGGGTTTTGAATAAATGTTCTACGAATCATCATTCTGAGCAAGATTCAAACACTAATGAATTTATATTGATTCAAAGAACCAAAGATATGAATTAATCATATAATATTTGGTAATCTACCAATATTTTAATATTTTATTAGGTCATGTTACCAATAAATATTTCTTCGAATTGAGCAACACTTGCTCAGTTGCTCAAATATTGATCTAGCTATCAATATTCAGTAATTTATCAGTAATTTGTCGAATTGAGCAATTCTTGCTCAATTGCACGTCAAATTATCAATATCCAGTATTTTGTCGAATTGAGCAATACTTGCTTAGTTGCTCGTCAAATTCTCGATATTCAGTAATTCGTCGGATTGAGCAATGCTTGCTCAGTTGCTCGAATATTGATCCAACTATCAATATTCAGTAATTTATCAGTATTTCGTCGAATCGAGCAATACTTGCTCAGTTGCTCGAATAATCCACATATATTCAAAATTAACTCATCAATATTCAACAACTCGTTGAATTTACAATATTTGCTCGACGAGCAACATTAACATTCATGAATCGCTGAGCATTTGTCAAACATGCTCGATTCAACAAAACCTAGACTCATTGTATAATCAGTCAACAACTGACAAACTAAATACACGTCTGTCATGCAGACTCCATAATTCGTGAGACATCAATCACGTCAAATTGGGGAATAACAACTAGGGTTTTGGTCTGGCGGCTTACAGCACGTGGATTTCATCCACGACGAGAAATGTGCGTAAGTTGTGTAAACGGTTAAAGGAGTAAGCAAAGTAGTGGGTGCACGATCCGTAAAGTCTCCACACGACATGGAACTGACTTTACCACGATCTTCCACTTGCCCACTTCCACTCATGAAACCGTCACACTTACAGGGATCAAGGTGTTCACAACTCTGAAAATATAAATAAGTCTCTGAATCCATGATTGAGGACAACGAATGATCACTAGCTATCGGCAATCATCCAGAATTTCTCGAGTAACTACTCTCAAGTATTCATCAATCCATCAGAACTTATTCGAACTCCAAAGTTCACCAATTACCGCAAAACCTTCAACACATCCACAATCCTTGATCATCATTGATCCCACACAATTCTCGCCTTCCTCCTACATATCAACCCATCTGCGACCGAATTGACTCTGGAACGGCCATTGACTTGGTTTAGGCCGGAGTCCTACAGATTGATCTCTCGAATCTAAGCACTCCCTTTGCAGTACATATGTGTGAGGTGATAGACGCATTTATGTGTCTATTTTGATCTCAATTATTTGTATTGTTAGTGCTCGATTTTATACTTATTTGATTATTTTATGTATTTGTAGATGTTTTCGGAGAAATAAGCTTTTGCGGGAAAATTGGCTCGGAAAGTGGTATTTGCGCTCGTGGGAGAAAATTACTATTCGGACTCTCAGTTTGGATAAGGGGCAACCTCAGTGTACATGCTATTCGCACCCCATCAGAGGATAAGGGGAGGTCATCTTCAACATTTCAAATGGAAGTTTTGGCGGGAAAGTATTACAGGCTACTGGCAGATTTGGATTCGAGTTTTGAAGCTGTTGTGGAGAGATTAAACTACCGATTTTGATTTCTTTAGGCTTGTTAATGCTAAACAGGGCTGGTATAGGCCTTTACTTCGACTGAATTGGTCTAGGTATTCATTGGAAGCAAAACAGGGAAAGAAAAGTGCAGCCATCTCCGTAACTTTATGGAGACAATTTGGACGTGTTTTTTATCGGATTTCTTTGCGGAAATGGGTTATTTTCGGCCTGTTACGATCATACAGGGATGGTACGTGGGTTGTGATCGACGGAAAATCAAGTTTCCATACTTATCTCACGTAAACAGGGCACGCGAGAGTCTCGACAGTTAGTCATATTTTTGGAAGTTGCGTACAAGTTTGGAGAGTATATTGTATCAGGATTCTATTCTATCGAGTTGGAGGGTCCAGATAAGCATCAAAGACGTAAATAGAGAAAGAAGAGGGGAGTTTTACATAACTTGGCCGTGGGGAGAAGAAATAAGATATCGTAGATATTCTTGGAATTTAATCGGTGCTGTGGTGTATAAAAAGAAGCTACGGGACTCAGAGAAGGGTGTCGGGAGTTTGGGGTAGGTTTAGAGCAACATAAATCGCTGCAGAGCGATTCTGTAGTAGCAGCAAAGAAGAGGAAGAAGAAGAGTTGCAGACGACATATCAGAAGTGTTGTTCTCAAGAACCCTAATCAAGAACATTAAGTCCTTTGTAACAATCGCATTCGTGTCTTATATTCAAACAGATTCAGAATGTGTCCAACAGCCACGCATATATTCAGTTAGCCACACCTTCTATAACAGTGAACTCTGTAACGCCATCGCAGCGTTGCAGATTCGCTGAGTCATATAATTTCTTCAATAAAAACACCTTTTGAGCCATGGATTATTATTTTGTGCGTGTTTTTGATATGAGGAGCTAAACCCCAACACTGGGACGACGGAGGAAGCCTTATTTTCCAATTATTATGTGGTAATCTCTATTTTTAATGATTTTTGCAATTTATTTTATGATTATTTGCATGAAACGAAATCGAATATATGATTTCGATTAAGTGGTTGTGTTCTCAATTGATGGGTCATGCTTAGGTTAAGTCTTTTGATGGTCCATGCTTTCGATTTACAACTATTGTTTTGAGAATCTACTTGTCTAGGCAAAAATATTAGAATCACTTTAAACGTAAAGAGTTGCATGAATATTGATTAGATTAAATCACATAAAAATTGGGGATTGGTGGAATCCCGAGTCACAAGTGCTTTTTATAATCTTGATAATGACAACTTCTTAAGTTTTCTATTTTAATTTGAGTCTAAAATCGAATCTCTACAAGTCCGAGAAACGAATTTTTGTTACCACTTTCTACAACACATCATGAGGTTAAGCAGTTTTTCTGGCCGAGGAGTCTCAACGACACGCTCGACTCTTCACTTTCCTAAAAAACCAAATGAACCATTTTTGCCCATCTACAGGTTCGTGGGATTAATAAACAACGGCATCGCGAGGGAGTCGCCCAGAGTTAAGATAAACGATGAATGAATAACGCCACAGCAAAACATAAAGAAGACGTGGAGACTGGCGAGGTTAAGAAGTGTCGCGAGAGTGAATGATTGTGCATCTGCGACACTTCGCGAGACATTCAAAATAAAGGAGAGCTTAGTGTCATCCACTATGTATTACCCTATATAAAGGGCTAAATGAGTGTAAGAGAGAGAGCTTTTGGAATTGTTGGGCAAGTCATTAGGAGAGAGAAAGTTTAAGCATGCTTTAATTTCTAAGTGTAATTCTATTTTTCGATGGAAACATTTCATGAATTCAATCAATAAATCTTTTTGATCTTACATCTTTCAATGGATTAATTAAGCAAAATCGAGTAAGGGGTGTAGTGTGGGAAATCCCGCAACTACATATGCGCTAGAAACAGGGACGATCATTTGTAAAGGAGAGAAAATTGCAATTGAAGTTGTTTGAATCCAGAAAATGAACAAGGAAAATCTTAAACGAGTGAAAAAGATATGGCATGCAGCACAGACACAAGAGTAATGATTAGTGAATTTCATGAAAATATCAGAGGAAGAATACACAAACGAGATTTTGAAGGAAAGAAGATCGCAGATAGAGAAACAACACCACCTTTGAAGGATTGGGAAAAGCAAGAGATAACTTTTACAACGGAGGAAATATCCAAAGAAAACTTGGATCACGCATCTCCATTGATAATCGCAATAAACGCGTACAAGGAAAGAGAGGAACAAGAGAACACAGTGAAAACATGGGTAGTGAATGGAGTTTTAATTGATACGTGGAGTCCGGGTGAATATCATGTTTTATCACGTTTACAAAAAGATGGGATATAAAGATGAAGATATGATTTTCGCGGCGTACAATATTCAAGGTTTTGGCAAATCTATAACAAAAGTTAAAGGGGAGATAAAAATACATATTAGTTAGGGGAAATTCAAACACGTGACGCCGAGTGTAGTGGATATGGAATCGCCAGGTATAACATGTTACTAGGAAGACCATGGGTACATGCAATAAAAGGCGGGCGTCGACGCTTCATCAATGTATCAAATTTCCTACACCAACCGGAATCGCGAGATCAAAGGAGATCTTTTTGCTAAAGGAAGAATATACTATCAAAATGAAGTAAAGTGTTGCGAAGAACAAGTAAACAAGCGAAGGAGTATATCAAAGTATAAAAACTAGCAAAGGTGGCTAAAAAAAGAAGAATTCAGAGTTTACATGATAAGAGCAAAGGAAGGAAAAGGTATACAGCGAGATCTTGAGAAGAAGATGATCTCGCGAAAGAACCAAAAGGACCAACCCCTATGGGAGAACCGAAGGCCGTTACGTCCATGCCAGAACAAACCAAAGAAGTGAATATTGGAACTAAGGAAAAACCCAAGATGCTAAAGATTGGAACTAGCATGGAAGCAAATGAAGAGAAAAGAAGCATCGATCTGCTGCGAGATTATCTGACATCTTCGCGTCGGATATGGATGAAATGCCTGGCATAGATCCGTCGATCGCCTGTCACAAGTTAGAAATTGATAAAAATGTGAAGCCATTCAAACGAAGAATTAGAAAGATAGCAACAGCATATCACTCTCAGATCGAGGAAGAAGCTAACAGAAAGATGTCGGATGCGGGAATTATTAGACAAGCAAAATATCCCGAATGGATAGCGAATATGGTTATAGTTCCAAAGAAGAACAAAGGGAATAAGGATTTGCATTGATTTCAACGACTTAAATAAAGCTTGCCCTAAAGACGGTTTTCCACTCGCGTGATATTCCACAACTAGTCGAATCGTTAGAATGGGAATGAAAGAGTGTCATCTGGACGGGTATAAAGGTTACAACTGATTCCCTCGCCGAGGGAAGATCAAGAACATCTCGCTTTCTTCGCTCCAAGAGGATTATCTTGCTATACTAAAATGCCGTTTGGTTTACGAAATCTTCTGAGCGACATATCGGAGGATGGTAGAAAAGGTGATTCTAATGGATACATAAAAACACTAGAGGTATACGTAGATGACATGTTAGTAAAAAGTAAAAAGCGAGAGAAGATCATGTGCGAGACTTGAAAGAAATTTTTGAACAAATGAGACGCTTCAACATCAAAGTCAATCCGAAAAATGTACCTTTGGAGTAGCGTCGGGGAAAGTTCTTGGGTTACATTATATCAAAGGAAGGAATACATGTTGACCGGAGAAAGTAAAAAGGTTCATATGCCGACACTGCGACAATAAAGGATGTTCAAAGCTGAATGGGTTACTAGCGTACTAGGAAGGTTAATCTCGCATTATCCGATAAGTGTAAACACTTTCGGTGTTCGAAAAAAGGATCGAAGTTCAAGTGGGACGAATGTGAAAAGGCTTTACAAGGGATCAAAGAGCATTTAATGGATATATCCATTATGCGGAAAGCAGAAACGGAGAGGAATTATTAATATATCTGCGACAACATCGCATGCCTTAAGTGCGGTTCATCGCGAACGGACCAACGAGAGTAGAAAAACCAATCTATTATATCGGTAAAACTTTTAATGCTGCGTAAAGAAATTATTCAAAGATTGAAAAATTAATCCTGGCGTTAATGCGTCGTTTAAACCGCATATATTTTCAGCACATCTTGTTAGAGTGGTAACAAAGGTACCAATTGAGTCGGTAATGAAAAATTCAAAAAAATCGGGAAGAATCGAAAGATGGAATGCTCAAATAAGTCATTGCAAACTTAAGTATGAAATATTATCTTCAACAAAGTCACGAGGTTGTCGCAGACTTTCCGGCAGAATTTCCTTTGGAGGAAGATGAAGCAATGCTGGACGAAATGATGGATGTAGAAGAAGAGCATGGAGACCAAAAGACTTGTTAACCGAGATCGGTGGGAAATATTAGTGGATGGATCATCAAATGGAGAAGGTAAAGGAGTGGGAATTATTGTGATTTCGCCGGGGAAGGCAATAAGTTAGCTTTTGCTTTTAGATTGGAATTTGAGTCTACCAATAATGAAACGGAGTATGAAGCTATAATACATGCTCTACGATTCGTAATAGAAATGAAACCTGGAGAATGTGAGGATTACCGGTGACTCGCAATTGGCAATTTGTCGAGATAACGGAGAAGTATGCTACAAATGATCCCTCTCTACGAAATACGGGGAAGCTTGTAGAAGTGTTGTCGGCACGTATACCGAAAATAAAATGGAGGCACATATCAAGGAGAGATAATAGGCTCGCATGAACGCTTTTGCCTTTATATCAAGTATGATGACAGATCAAGCGCAAGGAATATCAAAATACGTACGCCATGCGCGCCATCAATTAATAAAGAGGAAGGACAAGAAGCGAATATAATGATGGTGGTAGATGAAATGCAAGGTCGCGAGGAAGGCGGAGAGTAGAACTCGCGTACTTAATGAAAGGCGAGGTACCAAGAAATAGATTGGAAGCACACAAGTTAAAAAGTCGGGCAACAAATTATGAATTACGAGATGGCGTGCTTTATCGACGTTCTTTTGAGGGACCCGCGCTTCGATGTCTATCAAGGAAAGAAGGAGAAACCATATTGAAGATCTTTTGCATAGTGGGGATGCCGGAAATCACAGCGGGGAGATCTTTGGCATATAAGGCAAAGACGCAAGGACATTATTGGCCATATATGCATGAAGACGCTAAAGCAATATCCGATTTGCGAAGATTGTCAAAGACATGGGAAGAAGATACATGCACCGGGAGCAGTTAAATTCTTCAAGAAGTGTGTGGCCTTTTGGAAAATGGGGTTTAGACATTGTGGGACCATTCTTAGGAGCAGGACAAAGAAGATATTTAATTATGTCATAAATGACTACTTCACAAAATGGGCGTGAGGTGAAAGCGGTCCAGCACATTCGCGATAAGGATATTTTTACTTTCATATTTGAAAATATTATATGCGAGATTTGGGATTCCCTGCACAATTGGTATTCGATAACGAGAAGCGGTTTGAAGGGCAAAATATAGAGTTGCTACTCAATGCATTTGAGATAAGATGTGGAAAATCAACTCCATTATATCCACAAGCTAATGGTCAAGCGGAGGCAACAAACAAAACAATCACGATATATTGAAGAAAAAGTTGGAAGGACACAATAGGGGATGGTGCGAACAAGTACTCAATGCGGTATGGGCCTATAATACAACTAGAAGAGAAGCCACGTGAATGTCCCCTTTCGCTTAACTTACGGAGTGGAACCGGTACTCCCAACAAGAGGTCGTGATTCCGACAACCAAAAAAGAGGTCCTGGGAGAAAAATCTTAGCGTAGGCAACATTCTAATCAAGTTGGATGAATTGAAGAAAAACGAGAAAAGGCCTTGCGACACATGGAGAATTATCGAGAAGACCGGCGAGAGAATATAACAAGCGTGTCAAAATACGTGAGTTCCAACCGGGAGATTTGGTGTTGCGAGAAACCCAATATATCAACGTGAAAGTGGAGGCAAATTGGCGAGAAAATGGGATGGACCGTATATCATCAAAGAAGTAGTTGGTACGAGGGCATATAGATTGATGGATCCGAAGGAAGAGATGTGGGACAAAAGTTGGATAGACCATGGAATAGGTTATATCTAAAGAAATATTACCCGTAAAAATGAGAGAGGAAAAAGGAATCAAGATGAAGTACTTTTCAGGATATTTGCGACATTCGGTAAAATGCGAGAGAAAATACGCGAAGATCTCGCGATAAGAATAAAGTCACAGTGGCTTAACAAAATAACAAGAGATAATGAATGATTAAATGAATGAATTGGCGAATATCTCGCAATCAAAACGAAGAAATGATGAAGAATGATCGAATAAAAGAATGAATGAATGGGACGAACCTTTATGGCGTACACCCTAGTTCGCGAATAACATTTCGTAAGAGGCAAATGTAAGACCTAAAGTGCGTCATAAGGGGGTATCTCTCGACATGGCTCGGGGGAAGGTTATAGCTCCTGAAGCCCGAGTTATGGAAATTTGGGGCCCATGAAAGCCTATCCTAAGAGGTACCTTGGATTCCCAACTAAATATATAAGGTTATACCCTGGTTGCGACCGAGGGTCTCTTCTTAGAGTCGCAGTGTATGCTCAAGGCGCCGAGGTACACGGACTGAACGAGTGCCGGGATGGATGAACCTACCCTGGCCATTCTTGGCAAGTCTTGGCATATGTTGCAGACTTCGCCAGGAAGAAAACTCCACTTAGGGTGCAGTCCGTAACCATAAACCCTATAGGTATAAGGGATAAGAGGCTTTCGAAAACAACCGGGTTGTTGTTAAGACCCAGGATGGGAGGAGCTAGTCTTGTATGGTCGATGTTTCGCCTCCTTGAAGGCAACCGGGGAGATGATAAGGGCGACGCTCTCCATTAGGGGGTGTCAAAAGCAGAGACGCAAATGTCATGAGGCTTTGTTTTCGCAAGGAGACTTAGGCTTGTCATATTTGTGCAATGATCCAAGAGGCAATAATACTAACGCGAGGGTAAGGCGAGATCAATGGGTCTTTACACGACGGTGTACCGGACGTCTGCGATTTCGTGGCGCACGACCTGCAATGTCACGGGGCTTTATGTTCGGCAAGGATATATAGGCCTGTCTTTGTCATGACTAAAACATCATCTGCAGAGAGGCAAAAATACTTGGAAAATGATAAGGCAAGATCAATGGGTCTTTGCATGCAAGTGTAAAGACGTCCTGCGCGATTTTTGTCGCTTGATAAAAAGATGGAGGGGAAGACCTCTAATTAGGGAGGTCTAACTTGGAAGACCACACAAAAATGATAAGGCAAGGTCGATGGGCCGTTGCATGAAAATGCAAAGGCGACTTTCGCGATCTTGTAACCGCCACAAGAAGAGATAAAATAAAGACTACCAAAATGATAAATGAGAAAAGCGATTTCTCCATTCATGGAGACGCCCTCGCGACTCGTAAAATATAGAATTCAACGTCAGTGAAGAATACATTTCAAAATGATAATGACGGAGGTAAGATCATTTCGTAAAATTGAAGACGAATAGACTAGCGAGATTATAGTCATAGTTAAGAAGAAGAAAATAAGAGAATTATTCAACAAGAGGTTTAATCTTTCAAAACAAAAAGACAGGTTATAAAGCAAGTTAATTCTCTACATCAATTTTATCATCTTCACCAATAATTTTCTCAGCTTCACCTTGGCCGGTCAATGGATGTTCATCGGAAATATTTTCAAACACCTTCATTCTACTTGTGGTGGATTTTCATCGACAAATTTTTCGGTCAGTTCTTTGTTGATAACTTCGATTATTAGCGATATCTTCACGCTTTCATAGTCATAATCACTATCGGGAGAATCGGGGACTTCATCATCACTTACTTCAAAGGATCGACATGAATAGGATCAAGAGATCTCAAGACAAAATATCATTCACAAGGACTTCCGCTTTAGATGGAATTGACGGTAATGCCTTTTGGCGATTTTTACTATCCGATATCCTTACAATCGGACATATAATCAAACCCGCTCTGCATTGTCGCGAGAACGAGCAAGAGACGCATGACGACGGCCGTTTTCCTTGCTAATTTTCTAATAATCTTAGATTCGAGGGGTGGAGATAGTGGAGCGAAGCTTTCTCTCGAGTCCATAACAAATACACAAGATCGAGGAGAAAATTCTTATCGAACATTATTGGCATCTTGGGTACTAAAGCATTCATGGAATAAATACATAAATTAAGATAGTCAAATAATTTGACTACCTTCCTTTTGAGAAGTAAGATGTTGAATTAAAGCGCGAGAAATTATTCCCCAAGCGGTCCATGACATCATCAAATGAATCTCCCACTAAGCCTTTCAATCGAGATTGCAAATTCTTTTCATTAGACACAAGTATGGAGTTTTCGGTGCGAGTAGAGTTGGATTTTTCTAATTTGACACATTGTTCTTGGAATTGCTTCGCTTTTACACTCAACGTTATTCTACCCCTGAATAAGTTTATCTCTCGTGATAATTTCTTGAGTTGGCTTTCAAAGTATGATTAGCTTGTTTGTGTTCTTCACATAACTTTTGACAAGCATTATCTAGCTGCAGTAGCTCGCCATCTTATTCAACAGAGAACGTTTCTCTTGAGAAAGAGTTCGATTCTCATCCGATAAAGTTTCCAACTCCAAATTAGTTTTAGTCAAAGCATAAGAGGCGAGATAAGTCATTACTTAATGAGACTTGCTCTTGCGATAAATCAAAATTCTCTTTAGACAAGTTATTTATTTGATCAGAATTTGCATAGGTATGAAGATTATCTAAGAGTTATCTTCCAGCTCCATCAAGCATCTCTTTCAACTCGAACTTCTTCAAAACGATAGACTAATTCGTTTGATATATCTCCATTATTCGTTTTGGTTTAATACTTTGAGGACGAGCAAGGGTTTGAGTTGTAAAAAAAAAAAAAAAAAAAAAAATGGGGGGACTAGCGAGAGCATACCTTTTAATTCTTCATTCTTCTTGCGAAGATTATCACGATCTAGTGAGATGCGAAATTTTTGATTTCAAGGTGGAGATTATTGACTTCACTGACCATAACTTGGAGATCATCCTTCGACTTATTAACCTCTTGAACTAAAGGTGCTTGGAATCTCTCGGAACCAAGATGCTTACTTAAAATCTGCAGAGACATTCGATTTGACGGGATCGGTAAGTCTTTTTGGCATCATTCGAGATCGAAGAAAGGACCTTAAAGGTACATCTATCCCCTCCAAATTTTTATGAGTTAGAGGAATTTGTTCGAACAAAGAAAGGCGAGTCGTCCTTTGTCAAGGAAACTCATGAGAAGAAGAGGTTCCGAAGAGAAGTGATTGGAGAAATAGAAGGGGCATTGATAATAGGAGGAGGTGTAAGATTGTTTATAGTAGGAGGGCTTATGAGGAACTTGGTCTATGAAGTTGAGGTGTAGGAATGTTGGGTAATGTTACCACGGGAGGGTGCGAGAACTATCTTGCGAAGATTTCGTGACGACGAAGGTTTGAAAGAAGGAAATGGAACGTCGGGGGAGTAACGAGGCTTTGGGTTGGCGAAGCCTTTTTGAGTATCATGAGTAGTTTTATCATCCTGCGAATGACAAATTAAATAAGAAACGAGGAGGCAACAATGCATTGTTAATAAAAAAGAGATGTTTCTGATACCTTGTCACTCATAAAACTTGTCTTTTTGAAGCCATAGATTTTGCTCGCGAAGAGGGCTTTTTGTTGCGTGAGGGGTTCTTGTTGCGAAGTAGGTTTCGGTGGCGAGCCCAAAGAAAGAAGAGGGTCCTTCACGGTAAAATCTAGTTCTGGATTGGTTCTTGCTAAAATAACGGAGAAGAGAACTCTGAGAATCAATCATAGGTGTGATTTCAACAAGAAAAGCTAATCAATCACAAAATCAATCGGATATGGCAAGATTAACGAACCGGATGCCATGAGAACAATAACGGTAGGAAATAGCAAAAATGGTGAAGAAGATGGTAAGAGAAAAAGTAGGCAAACACTTAAACGAAGAAGAAGAACACTGCAGACGATGAAGAAGACGAAAAAGAAGAGGAAAATTTTCGCGGGGACACTCCTATAATAGACGAGGAAAGATATTATGACCTAGGATAACACCAAATGCGCCGGTAAAAGGGGTAAATATAGACACGTGTAAACAGCCACTACTAAATCCGAGAAAACCCGCAAAAGGAATTTCGGAGGATCCAAATATTGCACAACATATCTCCTAACAAGCTTAAGAGCTTGCGAGATTGATTATTTTTAGAAACTCATGCAAGAACCGACACTTCATATACATATTACAAAGAAGCTCGAACTTCGCCAAAAGAATGTAGGCAAGTACGTACTTTCAAGAAAAGTATTCTTTCGCTCATTCCTTCGCCCAATTAAAATCAAGGATTATTACAACAATGAATTTTTCCTTAAAATCGCTCTTCAAGCAATATTCAAGGAAAAAGAGGCAAGATGTAGGACCATAATATCGCAATGTACAAGGTTCGTGGGATTAATAAACAACGGCGTCGCGAGGAGTCGCAGGTTAAGATAAGCGACGCAATGAATAAATCGATAAAGCCAAAACATAAAGAAGACGTGAGACCCGGCGAGGGTTAAGAAGTGTCGCGAGTGAATGATTGTGCATCTCGCGACACTTCGCGAGACATTCTAGAAAATAAAGGAGAGCTTAGTCAAGTCATCCTTTATGTATTACCCTATATAAAGGGCTAAATGAATTAAGAGAGAGAGAGCTTTGGAATTGTTGGGCAAGTCATTAGGAGAAAGTTTTAAGTGCTTTAATTTCTAAGTGTAATTCTATTTTTCGATGGAAACATTTCATGAATTCAATCAATAAATCTTCTTGATCTTACATCTTTCAATGGATTAATTAAGCAAAATCGAGTAAGGGGTGTAGTGTGGGAAATCCCGCAACTACAATAGGAAAGTCATTCGAAAAATATTGGTTACTCTTTTAAGCATACTTCGAAGTTCATGATGGTTTACGTGAAGTTGAATGCGCGATCGCGCCGCCTTGTAATTCCTGGAGGCCTTGGGTATCAAAGCTCCACCGAGCTTCCTCTCCTCTATTCAACTTACTTTGACTCGGATTGATTCGTGAGGGGGTTTGCTTAATTGTAACTGAATTCCATTTTGAAGGATTAGAAGTGGTCTAGGAACAATTTAAGTGGAGCCATCATGCTTTTTGTTTTTGCTAGAAATCTCTAGTTTGTTTTGTTGAGTCACCTTGATTTGTGATTGTATAGAATCCCCTTCCTTATTCTTTTGCATGCACCGAACGTAAAAGAGATGCCTAGGTAGATTTGTTAAAGAAACCTAGTAGCTCTAAGCGTCTCGATTACCTCTAATTTAGAAAGTCCCGATTTTTGAAGAGTCAAGCTTTTGAACGTCAGGTTTGAGGAGACAATCCTAATATTACGATAGTGCGTAAAATGGAAACTTTGAGAAAGCTTTGTTGAACCCGACTAGGACTACTCGTCTGATGTATCAAAGTTAGCGGCAAAGCAAATTATGAATCGAAACCTGGGACCCCTTCTGAGATGCTCCCCCAATCTTTTTAGGGAAAAGAAAATGAAAACCCCTATTTCCATGTAGGGATTTTGAAGAAATTTGTAGCACCCTAAAATTTAGAGATCTTGATGATGATGCTACGAAACTTAGGTTATTCCCTTTTTCACGAAAGATAAAGCCAAATCATTGGCTATATGAGAAGCTTAAAGTCATTGTCCTTGAACATATGAACAACTTACATCTTGCCTTTTGAACAAGTTTTTCCTATGCACAAAACATTGTCTATTTGGACGAAAATCTGCATGTTTTCTCAACAGGAGGGAGAATCTTTGTATAGGTATTTGGAAAGTTTCAATGATCTGTTATCCCAATGTCCTTCTCATGGTTTAGAAAAGGTTAGTGGTGCGTGTCGTAACCACAACAAATTAGTGAATATTTTTCCACTCAATTAACAAGTAATATGGTGGTAGTTAAGTTCGTTCCCACGAGGAGCAAGAGATTTTTAGTTGTAAAATTGTCACAAAAGGGGGTATATTAAGCAAAAGAAAATAAACAAGGCAATTCAAATATAAAGTTGAAATCAATAAGAGAGACAAGATCAAGGAATCCTTCTTTGTTGCAAAATAATGATTCAAGTTATGTTTTTCATCCACATGTTATTAGTCATGATTATCACCAACCGTAGGTAAAGCAAAGATGGGTGCTAAACCCCTAAATCCCTTGTATCCCGGGATACTAAGTTCTCGATCACCGGATTCTATTTACTAAACCACTAGTAGTAGATCACTCAAGATGTAATTTAAATAAACGATTAAAAGATTTATGAACTTATTAGGTTGATATTAGTAGTTAGACTCTTAGATCAAGGTCTACTTGCTAACGTTGTTTTCACACACACAATTGCTCCACGAAATCCCTCCGCAAGGTCTCGTGTTTGCTACTTATGTAAGAGTCAAGAAACGATTATTTATCCCCTAACTTTCACTAGCTTTAGATTAAATTAACAAATCAATTTAGCGTGCACTCTAAATAATCTATCAATCAACCATGAATGTATAAACATTCCTATTAGTAAAAACAAACGATAATCATGTGAAAAACTTCAAGATAGAATTGAAAACAAAACTCAAATCATACATTAAGAACTAGGAATTCATCCTCAATCAAATAATAAAATTATTTACTCATGTTTTTTGAAATTCACACAAATAATTAAAAGGAGAATTTTCAAGTTCACACAAATAATTAAAAAAGAAGAATTTGAAAAGCAACAAAAACAAGTGTTTGTGTGTGTAAAGGTGTGTAGAGAGATGTAGAGAACTCTCTATTTATAGGCTTAATGTTCTCCAAATCTTCCAAGGAATAGAACCCTTTCCTTTAGCAATTGAATTTCCAAGTCCAAGCCTTTCTCAAATCTTCCATCTCTTTCCAAATTTGAACCCAATTCCACAAACCCATGAGTTAAGATGATTCTAGAGAATTCTTCACAAATTTTCATCCATTTCCAAAAATCTAAGTCTTCACACCCATGAGAAGAATCCACACAAATTATGTAATTTTAGTAATGATTGAAAAATCATGGTATCACCTAATCCGTGGAAAAGTCAATGACAAGTGCCACCGGTTATCTCGGATTCTCTTCTCGATAACTAATATTCCGATACACATATCGTCAAAGTTAACCGGCCAAATCACCAAACCGTCACCAATGGGTCAAAGGGAAGGAAGTCAACATCGAGTGGTCCGATCCGAGGTCGTCTTCTCTCTTACTCACGAATTGACTTGGTCATCGCCGAGTCAATCGTCGCATTAAAATCCGGCGAGTTCCTACTGCTTTCCGGGATTTTGTGCCACATTCAAAGCCGTTCTTTTCTTCACCGTTAAGAACCTAACACATACATCTAATGCTCTCTGCACCCATTCTTGCACACAATTGCCGTCAGACAAATGATTCATTATCTAAGCTCGACCTAGCAGAGTACTGACCACACACCCATTTTATTTCTTCATCTCCATGTCTTGTTCAAGTTAACAGCATCAATCTACCCTCGTCTTCATCACAGCAACCACTGTTCAGCCTCCTTCCTTCCCTCGTTTAGCACACCATGACAAACCATAATCACTCCAACATCGAACCCGTAAACAATTCTCACATACTCACGGTATACATCCCATTCATTCACTCTTCACGAGAGACCACCGATGTTTGGTTGCTCCATCAACAATTCCATCCTGCATCAGAATGACAATTTCAAATCCCAATTAAATGTTAAATCTATCTCAAGATCTCCCTCTATGATACCAAAGAACAAGAAGATTGCAAACCTTATTTCTTCTTTGTCGATTCAACCTTCAATTCAAAGAAACTCAAATTAACCACAAACCCATCTTTCGATTTCGTCTTCAAATTGAAACCCTAATTTCTTCTCTTGTGATTGAGCAAATGTAGCCGACACCCATTCTTCTCGTACTCCATTAACATCTTCCTCTAGCTTTAAACCTATCTGATTCAACAAAACACCACCATTCCTATCTAAAAACATCACAGCACCACTAGATCCCCTTTTCGATTTCCAACAAACCCTAAGTTCCTTGGTTCATCAATCTCTACTGCAACTCGACTTCATTACCAATTCCTCATACCCCCGATTTCATTTCGATCATCTTCCATACAGAGATGAACCCTAATTTCTTCATCTTGAACCCATCTCCGATTCATCTTCTCTCGAGCTTTGAGCATCATCTTCTCAACTTTGGTATTAACAGCACAGAATACATCCATCGTAAACCCTTTATAGCCCATTTCTTCACAAAACCCTTAATTTCTTCTCTACCATCAGATTGTAGAAGTCACCCATCTCTCGATCTCAAACTATCTTCAAATTCTACTCGATTTCATCTCTCATATCTCGGTTTCTTTACTCACGGCAATAGTCGCTTCTTTCCTCGCTCTTCATTCCAAGTGAAGCCATGATTGAGAAGAATGAGAGGCTCTCGAGATAGTTAGGTTATTCAGGTGGATACGGTTACACCCCAAGGATAGGGACCACCCCACTCGTTAGATAAGGGCCATCCTAATTGGCAACCCCTTAACCGCGGTGCATTGATGGTTCAGTATTTTCCAAAGGAGTTGCCCTTAACCTTGGTCGGGCTGGGATAGTGTCCGCCATGAAATGACAATTTTGCCCTTTTGGCTCAAATAGAGTAATTTCTTCCTCTTTTCCTCCGTGTGACTCCATAGTAGCTATAAAACTCAAAACAAGCGTAAAATACATAATTTACAGAAAAATAACAAAAAAAGCATAAACAATAGATAGTAAATAGGATGTATTCTACACCCTATCAGTTAGGTTAGTTCAGATCCTTTATGAGGGTTTAGATTACTCCACTACAACCATAGTGGAATCTATGTGCAAAGTGGTTTGAAAACCAAACAATTGATGCGGCCGATGACATTTTTGAATGAAATCGCCTGAAAAGACCGAACAATGGGAAAATAGTAGGGTGCCCCGAGAAAACAATTCTTAGAGAGGAAACGTTAATAGGGTTGAAGGATGCTATGAATCGATGCCAAAAATTACGTGAATAGCTAAAAGGTTAGAAGCTTTGAATTGATCACACTTAGTAGTCGGGTGGATCCTTTGGGAAGGCCATACTATGGAAGAGCAAGCCAATGCTCTTTACAATAACACCAGATTTGATAACTCTCAAACTTGACCCATATTCGAAACTTATAACCCTGGTTGGAGAAACCATCCGAACCTTTCGTGGTCTAAGGGCCGAGTCAAGGTAAGTTTAGTAATTCTAATGCTCCCTAGGTTTTGGCTATACTAAGAATCTTTCGGGACCATCTCGACGTAATCCATCCGATAAGAAAATTTCAAGTCTGAAGAAACTCTCATCTTTATTCAAATACCGATAAGATTCACCAAACACTTTCACATGGCATAGAAGAAAGTAAAAATATAAGCCAGCATTCAAGCTATTTCCCGAGTTAAAAGACCAAAAGTTAGTCGATAAATGAATCTTTGAGAAAAAGGTAGGTTCCTAGTCAAACACAACCCAACCCTAGAGGAGTTCATGAAGTAGGTGCAAAATCATCACAACGGTTGAATTCAATTAGAACCCTTAGGAGTGGTAGAGTAAGAGACAATCAGTAACCATGCCCGATAGTGAGCATATCAGAAGTATACCCTCAGTGACCATCCATAGCTGAGGGACCGATAAATATCCTTGATGATGCCATTCTTGTTCCGGGAGGCCCTATTTTATGCCTAGAGCCCCAATTCCACAGCTATTAGTACCAACAAAGAGTAGAATCCAACTTTAATGACATAATGGAGGTTTTTAAGAAAGTTACCATAAACCTTCCTTTACTAGAAGCAATTAGGCAACTTCCGCTTATGCCAAATTCCTTAAAGATATGTGTACGCGAAAGCGAAAGCTTAGTGTCCCTAAAAAGCCTTTTTAGCTAGTAATGTAAGTTCGATCATTGAGAACAATACAACTCTTAAGTATAAAGATCCAAGTGCCCCTACCATTGCTTGCACGATAGGAAAACACAGTAGAGAAAGCTTTACTGGACTTAAGAGCTAGTGTGAACTTACTTCGTACCATGTGTACTTTGCCTAGGACTTGGTGAATCAAACCTACCAAGATAACACCGGCAGATTAGTGATAATGATGTTAAAATTCCTCAAGTGACAGAGGATGTTCTTATTGAGGTCGACAAGTTTATTTATCCTGTGGATTTCGTAGTCCTAGATACACAACCCGTCCCCTGACCCGAGAGAATCAAATACGGTAATTTTAGGTCGCCCATTTTTAGCCACGTCTAATGTCATTATCAACCGTAGGACGGGACTTATGAACTTATCCTTTGGTAATATGACCACCAACTAAATGTATTTAATATTACTAGACAACCTTTCCGATGATTTAGAGGAAGTGAATATGATTGAATTTAGTTCATGAGCTAGTTCGGGCAATTGGGATGACAATTTTTTTGGTGATTCTTTAGATGAATTTGATGAGACAATTCTCTTAGGTCGGATAGATGGCAGGACTTTGGACCTAGAAGAATCTCTCGAACATTTTAAGGACTACAGAGACCAGAGAATTAAGGCAATAGTGTTAGGTCTTTCTAAGAGTAATGATGAACCTAAGTTTGAGGGTAGAGAATTGTAGAAGAAGCTTTTGAGTATTTTAAAATACTCCGAGGATCTGAAATTCAAGATATAGTTAAAGGTCTTACGGAGGTAGTGATTACCTTAAGTTTGGGGGTAGTGGATCGTCAAGTATCCCTCATTGGAAGTCCCTAACTTTGGACTCGAGCCCAGCGTACCGAGGTATTACCCGAGTCTCTTCCGACTCCACAACCCGATCATCCCGATACTATCCAGGAGGAAATCCATCTATTTGAGACTCAAGATTTGGGTAAATCCGTTTATCAAGACACTCATATGAAGCCCAAGTGGGCACCATAAAAACCGGTTGTCTTGCAGAAAACCTTGGATGAGGATGTGCTCGCTCTGTTCATTTTTCCGATTGGTACAAAACTTGTCTCATTTTAGTGGCGGTATTATTTGGTTTTGATGATCCACGGTTGTTTCGACCATTGATATACGATTTGAAAGGGTAATTAGCCATTTTAAGGGTACGTAATGTCCAGTTGAAGACGTTAGAACTTTAGCACTTCTTGGGAGGTAACCCATGCTCATGCAACACGGTAATATCTTTCCTTAACTCTTTTTGCTTCAAATGGTAAATGAGTTTCTCCTTGTTCATGCTTTTAATTTTATCTTTAGAACATTGAGGACAATGTTAGATTTAAGTTTGGGGTATGGGAGAAACTTTTAGTTGCATTATTAAACCTCTGAGCTTAGGGAAATTTATGCTTATTAAGGATGGCACTAACCAATCTAAGTGGATGGAAGCATTTTGGTTGTAGGAGTTGAGGAACCAATCTGATTAGGTGGAAACATCTAAAGAGTCTATTCATAAAAGCACAGAGCTCAGGTGTTAGAAATAACATGGTAGTTTCGCCATATCTCGTTGAGTCCTTTTCACTTCTGTTTTTATTTTGTTTTCTTTAAAATATGTTTCTCTAAGTGATTAGGTGGGGCTCACGGATAAAGTTGTTACCAATGCTAGGGTGAATTAGAGTGATTGAGATACAAAAATGAAAAAAATGAAAAAAAAAAAAAATTTGAGACTAACCAAAGACCAACTGAATAAATTCAATAAAGTTAGATTATCACCTTTGGTTCCTTTATATGCCAGTGTGTTGATATTAGTCCAGACGGTATCTCAATCCATTAGCATAGGTTCATTTTGGCGGAGGCCTTCAGACAGATATAGGAAACACCGTTCACTTAGTAAACATCAAAACCATCTATGTTTTTCTCTATATCCATCTTCTTGATCTATCCATGCGATTAGTCTTGACTCCGTTATATTGATGTCCATAGTGAGAATATCTGAGTAGAGCTCACGCTCACTTATATATGAATTTTAGTATGTTTGAGGCAAACTCGTGTACAAGAATGGAATTTCGCATCGTGGTACTTCCTCCCGTATTCAATAAGTATGCCAACCAAGGGGATTCTTTAGTGCCTTCAAGATTCTCGTAGATAGCTAAGGTCTGGAGTAAAGGTTTTGTGGCTATATCTCTTGTAAGCCCTCCTTCGAGACTATAACTTTCGGCCACTAGGGCTACCTAGGGGTTTAAAGGCTTATTGCATACGCTAAATGCAATCGACGATGCCTCGATGAGTGAGTTAGGATTTTATTTTCTATTTTACATTTGCTCGAGGACCGACAAATAATAAGTTTTAAGGGGTATTTGATGACGCATTTATGTGTCTATATTAGTCTCAATTCTCTGTAATGTTAGTACTCGATTTCGTATTTATTATGGCTTTTTATGTCTTTGTAGGTGTTTTTGGGAAAAATAAACATTTGCGGAAAATTGGCTCGGAAGGTGGTATTTGCGCTCGTGGGAGATAATTACTATTCGGACTCTCCGTTTGGATAAGGGGCAACCTCGGGGTACATGCTATTCGCACCCCATCGGAGGATAAGGGGAGGTCATCTTCAACATTTCAAATGGAAATTTTAAGGGAAAGTATTACGGTGCCATTTGCGAGATTTGGACTCGAGTTTTGAAGTCATCAGGAGAGATTAAACTACCCATTTTGATTTCTTTAGGGCTTGTTAATGATAAACGGGGCTGGTATAGGCCTTTACTTCGACCGAATTGGGCTAGGTATTCATTGGAAGCAAAAACAAGGGGAAAGAAAAGTGCAGCCATCTCCGTAACTTTATGGAGACAATTTGGACGTGTTTTTTATCTGATTTCTTTGCGAGAATGGGTTGTTTTCTATCGTTACGATCATACGGTGGATGGTACGCGGGTTGTGATCGAAGGAAAACAAGTTTCCATACTTATCGGGGGCACGCGAGAGTCTCGACAGGTTAGTCATATTTTTGGAAGTACAAAGTTTGGAGAGTATATTGTATCGTGGATTCCGTTTCTATCGAGTTGGAGGTCCACATAAGCATCAAAGACGTAAATAGAGAAAGAATAGGAGAGTTTTACGAACTTGGTCGTGGGGAGAAGGAATAAGATATCGTAGATATTCTTGGAATTTAATCGGGGTTGTGGTGTATAAAAAGAAGCTACGAGACTCAGAGAAGGGTATCGAGACCTTGGGGTACTAGCAGAGAGGTGCAGAGGAGTTGCAGAAACGTGTTCATCACCATAGAAAATACAGTCGAGAGGTAGAAGAAGAACCGAGAGAACATCGAAGATGAAGGTCGTGAGAATCCGTGACCATTATTCTTTCAAATTCAAAGCCTTTGTAACAATTTTTCCAACAATTATATTGAGTTCGCAACGGCTTCGCAACGGTTTCAGAATAAAGGAGTTCTAGAACAATTATATCTGTTACAAACTGTTTGCTTTATTAATTTTTTCTCTTATTTTTCACACTTTTGAGCTATGAACACCTATTTTGAGCACGTGAATAACATGATGAGGAGCTAAACCCCTTAGCCGAGGCGACTGGGAGGAAGCCATTGTTCCATGAAGAGTGGTATATTTCTATTTTAATTAATTCTTGCAATTTCTTTTTTATGATTATTTGCATGAAACTAATATTGAAAATTGATTTTTTATTGAATGATTGTGATTCGTTTTGATGGAGCATGCTTAGTTTAAGACTTTTTATGTTTCATGCTTGTTGTATACAATTGTTACTTGGGAAATCTACTAGAGGCAATAAATTAGAATCACTTCAAACGCCAAAGAATTGCATGAATATTGAGAAGATTGAATCACTTAATTGGTCAATGGTGGAATCCCCGAAGTTTCGGTGTTTTTTATAATCTTGATAATAACTTCATAAGTTTTCTATTGAGTTTGAATCTAAAATTGAATCTTCACAAGTCTGAGTGAACGATACTTTTCTTACCACTTTCTACAACAATTTAAAATTACAATCTAAATTGGTTTGTGACATATGATTCGATTCTTGAAAATGAACGAATATTTTGAGTTTTTCACCATAGCTTTGGTTTTCTTAGTCAGATAAAAA
The DNA here is from genome assembly GCA_023531295.1 of Papaver armeniacum. Taxonomy (NCBI): domain Eukaryota; kingdom Viridiplantae; phylum Streptophyta; class Magnoliopsida; order Ranunculales; family Papaveraceae; genus Papaver; species Papaver armeniacum. The sequence goes on from JAJJWW010017841.1 coordinate 78,621, forward strand.
AAAATTGTTCATTGTTATATTAATCGGAGGAAAAAAGTCTGGCTACGTAAAAAGGCCCTCAAATTAAATTCGCACAAGGCCCTTTTAGCATACAATAAACCCACGTTGGTTTCTTTAATAAACCATAGGACTTCCTCAATAAGTCCTGAAACTCCTCAATAAGCTTCTCAATAAACCTACGGGTTGGTTTCCTCAATAAGTCCTGTCTGGGGCTTCTCAATAAGCCCCGGGGTTTCCTCAATAAACCCACGGGTTGGTTTCCTCAATAAACCGTATTAGGCTTCCATAATAAGCTATGTGGGTTTCCTCAATAAACCCTTAGGTTTCACAATAAACGAAGTATTTTACCTATATCAAATAGTTTGTGCGGTTCGCACGTACACTATTTTAATAGGTACAAACACCGTGCCATTTTGGCACGGGTTAAGCCCTAGTAGTTACTTATAGTAACAATAATCAATTAAAAGGGTTGTTTTAGAAATATCCCCTTGATTAGTGAGATAGCTCGATTATTTATGGGACAAAATTTAAAACCAATTAGCTCAATTAATTTGGGACGGAGAAAGTATACAAGATCTATCCTCAAGCCAAAGATAAACACATGAAAGTCTTTCCCCTTCATTTCTATTGTGATTAGTAGAAAAGAATCGTCACACCACCGTCTGAAGCAACGGGGCTAAAGTCACCGTGCTAAGGTCTTCTTTATTAACCTTTTGTCATGTCAATGATTTGACCACGTGAAAAGATACCCTGACAAACCAAGATCAATCGGACCTTCCTCATTTACAAAACTCAACCCCCTATCCATTATATTTACCAAACATTTTTAGGGGCCACTCAAAAAGAATTAGGGACCATCTTTTTATTCCCATCCATTGAAGGGGGTTAAGGGGGTGTCTTAAAATAGGAAATTGTCAATATTGTCCTTCACCTTTATACTAAATCTAAACCAATATCCTTTATTTTCATAATCATATCATTCCTCTTCTTCTTCTCTTTTCTACCCATTGAATTTTTTTTTTCATCATTTTAATTTTGATTGAAAACAAAGATCGTCGATCAAACAAATGTTATGATTAATTGTTTAACATTAAAACCCAAAATTCATTAACCTTGAAGTTGAAACATAGAATATCAAAACAAAAAAAAAGGAGTTAAACAAACAAAACGAAGATGATAGTAGTTGTGATTCAAAATTAGGATTTGATTACTTTAAATCAAAAATTTGACCCGAAAATTTTCTTGGATTTCTGAGAATGAATCATAATCGGTAGATGACAATCTATTTTACCTACCGATTATGGTTGATGTTCTTGGATTTCTGATGTAGAAACATAATCGGTAGATAATAATATACTTTACCTCTAGATTATGGTTGATGTTCATCATTTCTTAAGAACATCAACTATAATGGTAGGTAAATTGATGGGTTATCTACCGATTATTCTTGATTCAAAAAATTCAATTTCTCAGTACTAAAAGTTACGCACAATCGGTAGATAATGAACACCATAAACTACCGATTGTGAAAGTAGAAAATTTTGAAATTTTATTAAGTTTTGAAATTTTGAATTTGGGGCATGAACACAATCGGTAGATAATAAGCATCACTTATTAACACAATTTACTACCGATTATGGTAGTACCAAAGTTCGAAAATTTTAGGATTTTGGCAAAATCACATTTTAGGGCCAATATACATTCGGAAGTTAAAGTTACCACCGATTATGGTAGTACTAAAATTCGAAAATTGAGTATATTCGGAGGTTAAAGTAACACACTTTACTACCGATTATGGTAGTACCAAAGTTCGAAAATTTTAGGATTTTGGCAAAATCACATTTTGGGGCCAATATACATTCTAAGTTAATTTACTACCGATTATGGTAGTGCTAAAATTCAAAAATTCAGTATATTTGGAGGTTAAAGTAACACACTTTACTACCGATTATGGTAGTACCGAAGTTCAAAATTTTTAGGATTTTGGCAAAATCACATTTTAGGGCCAATATACATTCGGAAGTTAAATTTACTACCGATTATGGTAGTACTAAAATTCGAAAATTGAGTATATTCGGAGGTTAAAGTAACACACTTTACTACCGATTATGGTAGTACCAAAGTTCGAAAGTTTTAGAATTTTGTCAAAATCTCATTTTAGGGCCGATAAACATTCGTAAGTTAAATTTACTACCGATTATGGTAGTACTAAAACTCGAAAATTGAGTATATTCGGAGGTTAAAGTAACACACTTTACTACCGATTATGGTAGTACCAAAGTTCAAAAATTTTAGAATTTTGACAAAATCTCATTTTGGGGCCGATATACATTCTAAGAGTTAAATTTACTACCGATTATGGTAGTATCAAAATTCGAAAATTAAGTATATTCGGAGGTTAAAGTAACACATTGTACTACCGATTATAATTAAACTACCGATTGTGGAAGGGCAATTTCGCCATTACAAAATACGCGAGATAAGGGCTAGCTTCAATTTACGTTTAGGTAACCCTATTTTGTCTTATTGTTGGCCCCTAATTCCTTTTGGTTGGCCCCTAAAAATATGCTAGGTATATTTACTCCAGCTCCCTTCATATCATCCTGGTGAAGAACAAAATTGAAAACCCCGATTACCACCATCCATACCCATAAGAAATTTCCAAAATATTCTCTTATTGTAATTTGTAATGACTGCCATACAAACAGTGACAAGCATTAAGCAACTAACAACTTCTAATTAAACTGAATCAGCCCAAGCTATACATAATGAAAAGAATTTGGACACTCCTAGCCTGCTTCCACTCCAGAAAATAATGTCAGGTTGGGTAGAATTCACTAGAAATTTGACAACACTTGGAACCATATCAAACAGACTTCAAATCAATCAACGCACCTAACTTCATAATTCAGAACCATATCATGCTTGCAAGTAGACTGATATATAAGCATAATTTCAAATCTTGCTGAAATTTGGCAGGAAAAAACAAATGGAATTTGGTTGCTTAGCTGGTTGAGGACTAGATGGAATATTAACAGCATCACTAACCATGTGACGATTAGCAAGGATGATGTTATCAGCTCCAGACAAATAAAACACTGCCTGATCATGTTGATGATGTGTATTCAACCATTAAAAATTTCTTTACAACAAACAATGAAAGACAAACAAAACAATGCCTTCTTCATCGGACAGATCAGAAGAAAGCCTAATAGCTGCAACAGTTACTCCTTGTCTTGAATTTCTTTCGTGTTCAGCGTACATCTTAGTTTAAGATCCAGTCACCATTATAAGTTAGCCACTGAATCCCATTTGGATGTTAAACTCCTCTATGATGCCAAGAATGAACACCACCTGAACACAAACATTATGAGCATCTAAGTACATAAATCCTAGCATGCTACACAACAATCATCCTTTTTAATTGGAAGCAGTGAAGTTAATTTACATTACACTAAACATCCTCCATAGAGTCCTGGGTCCCTATGTATTATGTCACCAATTAAAGTTGCAACAGTGAAAACCCCATGAAAAAAAAACCCATCTTGTGTCACCAATTTCACAGATTTAATCATATATGAGAGGAGGTGCATATGCAATAGAAGAGCCTTCATACAATCATGTAGGAGTAGGAATGTTTATTACATTTATGCCTTTTGGAGCACAACAACTAATTGTTAGGCTACAACAAAAAGCACTCTTCAAATCTCCGTTCTTATAAATACAATCATCAGGCTCTCCAAATCTGCTAGCAAAAACTCCATAGACATTGTTACCACTAAAAGAAGCATGAGAATATACCATAATTTTATACAAGTGAACGCAAACCTATCAAATGTACTAAAAATATTAGGTGTAAGAACATGAACACAACAAACAAATGAAAAAATGAGTTGCCAAATACAGAAGAACAGTACTGACTCTGGGATCATGGACTTAAAGGACTCCTAAAAGTAATAAATGTCTGGTATAACCACAAACGATCTATCAATTTACACAAAACCACAAGAAAAAATCATTCTTCAATTTTGTTTCAACATTACCTGGTATAACCATGCACACGATATGTTAAAACCTACAAAAATTCAGTCGTGGATACAGATTTACCTCTCCAGTCCAGATCATAATTTCTAAGTCCAAAGGTTCATGATTCACTGAAGATACATCTTCACTAAGCTTACGGAAGCCTGAAGCACAAGCATTTAACATCACCAGTTCTCTAATTCCTGCAGCAAAAACTAGTCTGAAAGAAGCTAATTAACTCAACTGGATAAATATACATTTACTCATCAAGAGAAGCATTGTAAAAGTTTCTGTTAAATTTGTTGATGCGTTTATTTCTTTCTTACAAGAGTTGAAAAAACTTAATTAAATGCCAAGAACTGAAAAACTATCCAGATAGTAATATGATTATATATATGATCAAGTATATATACCATAAAGAGAAATAGAAAATGTAAATAGTATCACTAAGAACTAATCAAAAATAGTTGAAATGGTAGATACTTAAGAATATTAGCAAATTAAAAATGGTAGATACTTAAGAATATTAGCAAATTAAATAAATTACCAATCATTTTCACCAGTTAAAGTGCTTGAAAATGCTAATAAGTTACTAGCATAAGGTGTTCCACCATCTGCAGTACTACTTACTACTACAAATCACAACTTCCACCACGTCAACCCATCCATACTACTGTGAACCTATGCCTACACCATCTCTAGTACCATCTCAATATATACTTCTACATGTCACTACCACCACCATCTCTCACACCTGCCCCATAGTACTGCGAATTAAGCACCACTTATGCCATCTCATGTACAATACCTTTCAACTACAAGTCTCCACCAACATCGTCACCAACAACCAATACAGATCACCACCAACACCGTCACCAGTACCACTGCTACTACAAGTCACCATCACCACCACCGTCAGTAGTAGTACTACTGTCCATATAAATCGTACAACCCATATGTCCAAGCCCCATAATCCTACAAATCACAACCACCACCATCTCCAGTACCCACTCCATGCTACAAAAAATCATTACCATCACCATTACCTGCTCCTTACTATTACAAATCACAACTGCACCATCTACAACACCCGCCAAATACAACTACGTCAAAGAGATCGAAACATAGCAGTTATATATACAACCACTTATAAGAACTTATTGAGGTAATTTGCCAAACACATTCATCAAAAACCTCAGAGATTAAAGCCAAATAACTACAACAATTATTGCTACTAAATGATATGCGAAAGACAGAAACACCCATCAGCTTGCAACTCAACTACCACAGAACCATGCCAGGTGATGGGTTGATCCAAATGGGATTCTATAGTCATACTCGAGAAAAAAAATACAGAACCTCTTGCTAAGTTCAACCTCTTGAATAAGTTCAGCCATATCGATATTAATATCAGCCATTGAATCACAAAATGAACCCAAGTAGAACAAAAATAATTGAATCTAAACAAGATACAGTTAGAAGATTTACCTTGTGAACCATTATTGTTTTCAGCTTCTTTTCTGAAGGACATCAAGAATAGAATCAATCAACTCTGCACCTTCAGAATAATAAACTTCAGCCAAGCAACAGATCGGCCTATCACCAGTCTATCATACTCTGTCCTACACACAGAAAGATATCCCCAAAATCAAAATCTACAGAAAACAAACAAAATTTATTAAAACCCTAGATTTTAAATTAAAGGGTTTTTTCTCCTCACCCTGTCAGGAACATCTGCAAAGAAAAACCACAAATTGATCAAGTGAAGTATCGACGCAGCAGCAGCAACAATAACAGATATAAAGAGACAAAGAAAGAAGAGTATAGATAGAGAATCTCCACCAGAGATAGAGGAGGGCTATTTGATTATCATGTTTAACAGCTTCGATTATACTTCTCGGCGGTAGGAAGTTGGAGGAGTAATGGTGGGGAGAAGGAGAAGCCGTAGAGGCTGGAGTGAGAGGAGGAGAGTGTTTTTTTTCTTTCTGGGTAGCTGGAGAGTGTTAAGATTTTAGGGTTCGAAATTACAAGGGGGTCGTGCGAGAGTATGGGGTTTTTATTCCTGGCACTTTTAGGGGCGACCCCGAAAAAATTAGGGGCGACTTTTTTATTCCCAACCCATATATACCGTTAAGGGATGTCCAAAAACGCGGAGAATACGTTAATGCCCTTACACAATCGGAAGCTATTTTGTGCCCGATTATTATAAAGCAATCGGAAGCTTAGTAACGATATTATACTACCGATTAATATCGATTTGTGCATAACGCGCATCTGGCTTCTATAACAATCGGTAGGAAAAATAACCTCACGAGACTACCGACATAGAGATCCTAAATTCCCAAAATTGGTGATTTCGTCAAGGAAGAAATTTGGGGCAACTTTATAATCTAAGTCTTATTAACTACCGATTGTTCTAGTTCCCAAATTCGAAAAAAATGACATTTTCGCAAAAACAAAATTTTTGGGCAATCAGCATCGGTAGGTTATTAGCTACGATTATTATAGTTCCCAAATTCGAAAAAAATGACATTTCGCAAAAACAAAATTTGGGGCAATCAGATAATCTAAGTAATAATACTTCATTTGACTTCCGATTATACGGATGCCCCAACAAAATATAGCCGTTGGAACTCTAAACTCTATATAAGGATTGTATCCTTTTACCCTATATGGAACACAAATACCTTTAAACTCTCTCCAACATCATCTTCGACATAATGGCCCAACCATTCATTAATCCTACGGAGTTCATGATTGAAGAAGATTTATCTTTATGTAGGCTATGTTCAATTCTATCCGAGACGAGGAGAAGAACGTAGGCCGGGAGGCATAATGAGTATGAGTTATTTGGGGAAAATTCACGAAAAATTCTGCTTGGACGACATTTGAACCCAAACAACCGTCACTCCGCCGATCTTTTCTCGCCGAGTTGGTTCAATAAATGGACACGTCGAAGAATTCGTCCATTTAACTTATCTTGTGAATCAATATCGATTGAGGGGTGAAACCAATGATGAGGTTATAGAACGATCCGTGGGGAATGGCGAGATGGAAAAGATCAAGCTTCCGTTATGAAGCTCATTTTAGAATCCTTAGGGCGATGGAAAGATTTAATCCGTTTAGGACTCGTCCAACACGTCCACGACGCTAATCGCAATACCTTGTAATAGAATTGCGGGAGTTCAATGTAAAATTATGATGATGTGTAGGTGATATTGTGATGAATTTCAAAATATTTATGAAATTAGTAAGTTTTAATTGTTGATCTAACTACTGATTATACTCCAACGGCTAGTTCGTTCAAAAGAAACTAGCCGTGCCTCGAAAACCAAACATAATCGGTAGATAATACATATTGAGAAACCTCCGATTATACTACTCTAATGAAACCGAGAACTCTGTTGACAAAACATCCTATAATCGGAAGTATATAAAAATACATATTTACCGATTACTTAATAATCGGGTGCTTTGTTCAAACATTTACTACCGATTGAGTGTAATAATTGTACGCAATTTCAAGTACAGATCTGGTAAAGTACGCATCAACGGCCATATTTTCAAAAAATAGAGACGTTGGGACTCTCATCTATATAAGGAGGGTAAACTCTTCTTATTTATGCACCAAACAACACATATATAGCATTGTGTATTCTACAAATAGATTTTCCATCGTCTACTCTTGTGAACTCATTCTATATCTCAACTTACAAGCATGGCAACGTTTGACGCAGATGAAGATTTGGTCATTGTGAAAACATGGTATCGTGAAACAAGACGTGAAGATGTCAGCGGGAAGGTTAACACCCAAGTCTTTTGGGCGAGGGTATATAGCCAATTCGTGCGAGAGTATGGAAATCCAAAGCAAAGATCACTCCAACAAGTTCATGATCGTTTCCGACTTGTCCAAAAAAGGGGTAAATGATTACATAACGATACAAAAGAGGATGTTTAACACTAGCCACTTAAGCTTGTCGATCCAACAATTTGTAAGTATAACGCTCGGGTGTTTAATCTTTCTTACTAAAACGAAGTTGACATTATTTTATGTTTGTTTATATAGGAGACACTCGCAAAAAGACAAGACTTAGTGGAAAAGGGTGAAGAATTCACTTATGATGGAAGTTATGAATTCTCAAGTCCGTCAGTAAAAAGATAAATGTTGATCGATGGTTACAATCGGAGGTTATTATTTTATATTGTCTACCGATTCGGGAAGATTTTCACCTATTTTGTCGACTTTGGTGACAATCGAAAGTTTATTCAATATGTTGTCTACCGATTCTGGGAAAAATTTACGATTTATTTTTTGTCGAGTTTGGTGACAATCGGTAGTTAATGCAAGCATGTTGTCTACCGATTGCAGGAAGATTTTACTTTTTGTCGACTTTGGTGACAATCTAAGTTTATTCAATATGTTGTCTACCGATTCGGGAAAAATTTACGCTTTTTTTTTTGTCGGAGTATGGTGACAATCGGATGTTTATATAATATGTAATCTACCGATTTTGGGAAAAAATTCAGTTGTTTTGTCAGCCTTTTAATCGGAAGATAAATTCAAAAGTTAATAACCGATTATAATATTGATTGAGTCTGTTTACAAAAGCTTGTATAATCGGTTGATATATTAAAAATATAACTACCGATTATAGCTTTAGACTTCACAATATTTTCCACAAAAGGGCTTTCCAAAATACATCTTTCAAACATAACAATCATTGATCTTCATCATCCGAGGGAACCAATTCCAAAGAGGGCCTTAGGAAATCCACCTTCATGACGCGATCCCAATCCAACATGTTGGTCTCATATTGTTTCAACCAATCGTTACAATGATTCGTTGGGAAGTAATCGCTCCAACCAGCCAACGGAGGTAATAGGCAATCCCTCTTTACTCTTAAACCGATAAAATGCATCTCATTCACAAATGCCATAACAATTCTTCTATCTTTAACCGATTCATCGCAAACCGTCCTTATAGGTGTAAACGTATTAGAATGTCCATACTTAGGAGGAACAAAGAAATGTACCACGCAATTCAAAGCGTCCGCTAAGAGATATCCACATTTAGGCATTGTCATCCAATACTTGGATCCGATTGTCTTCAATCCCTTTCGGCACTTTACACGCGCAACAAAGTCTTTGAACTCTAGTTCTTTGTCGTGCCTATCTCCTTCCTTCATCATCTCCATATAGAAATCCTTGTCCTTTATTAGTTGTACCGCCATCTTAGTTCTTAAATTTTTCCATTGGGTGACATCTTGGTTCACCGCCTCTCCAAAGTAACCAATTTGTTCCGAGGCGACGTGAAACCCACAATTGCCATCCCCATCAACCTCGTCGGTGGACAAAACAAATGGAACAATGAGTGGAGGGAGTTGTTTCATATACTCGTCTATAATCGTATACCTTGATCGTGTTGGTCTTCCATGAAAATCCCTAGGAAAACGAAGAGTACCATACTTCTCTCTTATAGTCACCATTTCCGTTGAATGTGTTTGTGGCAAGTCGCTCATTTGATCAATAACTACGGAGCTAGTTTGGGTCTCCACTAACATAACTTCTTCCACCGCATCGACTTGACTTACTTGAGAAGGCTTCGTAGAGACCTTTGGACTTCCATTTTGATCTTTTCTTGGACGACCTCTTTTCTTGGGTTGCGGCTCATCTTCAAATTCGGCTTCCGAACGCTCATGCCGACACAATATTCTTTTATTAGACAAATGATCCTTTAATTCTTTTCTTTCAATGGTCCTCGACACTTCGGTGTTTGGCCTACCCGCCCCCTTTTTGCTTAATAGGTTCATCAACCTCCCTTAAACGAGGGTGAAGAGCTTGCTCCAAATCATGCATCAATATTTGCTTCTTGGCGCCATTTGTTGTAGCATAACGCTCGGCTATTCTTGCACACAATTCCGACTCCATGAACGACGGACCATCGACTACGGGGGAGCTTGGAGTGAAATTTAATTGCTTCCAAAATGGATGAATATCATTGATGTCAATCACATCAACGTACCTACCCATTTTATGACGACATGGGAGACCAATACCTATCATATCCTTGCAAACACAAACCGTATTCTCGTCATCGTAAGCTTTATACAACTTCAATTGTTCCATCATGTGATTTATTGCCCAACGTGAAACTTTATGAACAATGCCCCTTAGAAGCAATCTTTCCCCTTCGTGTTCCGTAGGGAATTTATGTACACTAAATTGCATAGAATCCTTAATCTTTATGAGATCACGATTGGTGAATTTATGAATTGCTTCTTGGATCGACACAACTCCATTTTGACTACCTAGAAGTATTTTCTTTAATCGGCCATGAGACCCCTCCGCAATGCTTGTCGCCTCGTTCATGAAGTTACGATATTCATATGTCCATGCATACACAAACCTCTCCTTAATCGGTAACCATTGTGTTTTACAATACTCAACGGGTTTTGGGTAGTCCTTGCAATATTCTTCCTCAAATTTCTTCAAGTTTCTTTCGTAAATTTCCTCGGTCATTGACCAAACGATCTTGTCCCATGCTTTCATGAACGATCTCCAAATTATCCCATCCTCCTTCCATTTTTCATCAAATAACATCTTCTCTTCCTCTCGTTCTTCCTCGGTTAATTTACTAATGCGCTCATCCTCTTCCTTCGACCTCTTGGTACCCTTCCTTGGTTTTTTAGCTTGGAAATGGCGATGGCAATTGTGTCTGAGGTTGCATTGAATGTGCCACGTACACTGCAAGTTTCGGGCTTCAGGAAACACTACCGCTATTGCATGCATTAAGGCTTGATCGTTATCTGTTACAATAACCCTTGGAAAATCATCCCTATTGTAAATGGACCTCAGCGTCTCCAGCATCCAAATGAAACTCCCGTTGTTCTCATGATCCATTAAACCCCATGCAATCGTAAACGTGTTTTTGTCCGAAGTGTGACAAGCAATGTTCAACAACGGCATGTTATATTTGTTTGTCTTGTAAGTGGCATCTATCAACACAATTTGATGAAAACACTGAGCCAAATTTATCATTTCGGGATGTGCCAAGAAAATACGTACCACTTTACCATCCTTTTCTTCCGTTCTCAACGTGTAGTCATGTAACTCAGCTAACCACTGTGATTGTTGCATGACCGTTCTACCATCCCATTCCGTCCTTTTGATCGTAGCTAGGGCCGACTTAATTGTAGATAAAGAAGACAAGTTGTCGGGGTCGTCCGCCTTTATTTTACTTAAGATCGCACTCGCCTTTTGGATACGCATAGACCTCACCGTCTCCATTTCATATTCGGGGATTTTTGGATACGCACTCGCCTTTTGGGGATTTTTTCATATTCGGCAGATTAATACATCAAAATATACCCGATTATTGATAATCGGTAGATATGTTACTAAATTAACTACTGAATATATGTCGTTCATGTCATTCAATGCATGCAGAAATCGAATTTTCACGTTCGAAAACACACACAAACGCACGTAATATGGATAACATGGGTATTAGAGTTTGTTAACAACATACCCGTATGTTTGATGAATCGTTAGCTTCGACCTCGGGTGATTCTCCATTTTCTTCCATGAAAGCGTCGTCTAGGGTTTCATCTCCATCAAAGTTTGGATCATTCAACATATACCCCAAATCATCATCTCTAAACGGTAGTGAACCTTGAACTTCAACAACTTCACGTCCTTCTTCGTACCCATCCATGTTTATGGAAGTTGGCAAAAATCGGAAGTTGGCAACATATCCCACTTCTTCTTCTTTTTTTTCTTCTTCTTCTCTCACTCAATCGGGAGTTACCTCGCGATGAGTCAATTTTTTTTTCCAAACACTAATATATAGACCCCAGCCTACCGATTACAGAGTTTGCTTCCGATTATTGAGTGAAACTACCGATTATTGTTTTGGCTACCGAATATTATAGTTTTTGTCAAAGGTTGAATCCCTGACCACTTATAATCGGTAGGGTATAAGTTTTATCATCTACCGATTATGTCAGATTTCAAATTAAACATTTCGCAAATAAGGATTTTAGAAAAAACTCATTTTGGGGCAACCTATAATCGATAGTTTGTGAAACCTATTTGGCTTACGATTATGGCTACATACAAATCACGAACCACATAGTTAGGCCTGGCTCTGTACCCTCTTAACCTATGGATTTTGGCAAGGGTTCAATCTGGGGCTCCTTACAATCGGTAGGTTATTAAGTTGAGTATACTACCGATTATAGTAGATTTCAAAATTCATCACATGAAGGATTTTAGAAAAAACTAAATTTGGGGCAACCTATAATCGGTAGGTTGTGGAACCTATTTGGCTTACGATTATGGCTACATCCAAATCACGAACCACATGGTTATGCCTGGCTCTGTACAGTCAAAACCTATGGAATTTGGCAAGGGTTCGATCTGGGGCTCCTTATATTCGGTAGGTTTTAAGTTGTTAACGCTACCGATTATGGTATATTTCAAATTCCCTTACATGAAGGATTTTAGAAAAAACTCATTTTGGGGCAACCAATAATCGGATGGTTTGGTAATATATTTAACTCCCGATTAACGCTGCATCCAAAACGCGAACCAAGTGGTTATGGCTGGCTGTGTACACTCAAAACCTATGAAATATGGCAAAGGTTGGATCCGGGGCTCGTTATAATCGGTGGATTAGATAATTATATACCCTACCGATTATGGTATATTTCAAAATTCATCACGTGAAGGATTTTAGAAAAACTCATTTTGGGGCAACCTATAATCGGTAGGTTGTGGAACCTATTTGGCTTACGATTATGGCTACATCCCTGACTCAAGGTTGAATATGGGGCTCCTTATAATCGGTAGTGTTACAAGTTGAATAAGCTACCGATTATAAAAGGGATTATTAGCCGAAGTATCTACACAATAATAATCGGTAGGTATTGTTTTAGTTTAACCTATACCGATTCACCTTTAACCTACCGATTATGGTGTTGGCTACCGATTATATAAGGGCATATTGGCCATTTCGAAAAATCGAAGATAAGGGGTAGCTTAGATTTACGTTTGGGTGACCTTTTTTGTCTTTTAGTGTCGCCCCTAATTCTTTCGGGGTCGCCCCTAAAAGTGCCAGGTTTTTATTGTATTTCAACGGTTTCTAAATTACACGTTAGGCGTATTCACATGTCAATCAGCTGATTTTGCCCACTATGGGTATGCCAAAGTGGCAAATATATACACGACAAAGTTTATAATGAGCGATACAGTATCCATCGTTACATGGTCATAAGATCGCTCGTTGGTCATTCTAGCGTTGCTGGTTTGATCATCGTTCATCGAGTTCCTCATCCAATGACTACAATTTTCCCCTCTATAAATACTCATTTCAACTCACACCAGAATTTCTAAATTTCTCTGGAATTTCTCAATCTTCTTCAAACCTTCTCTACAGTTCTCAATTTTTATAATATGGATTCACAATCTCAAAATCAAGGCAACAATAAAGGTAAAAAGGTCAGAGTTCGGGGTGCAAAATTCAACATCACGGAAGATGGATGCATTTGTCGTAATTATGTTTATTTTACCCAAGATTGTGTCGATGGTGCACAACAACATGGCAACACCATGTGGGATAACATAACATATTTCATAAATATGAAGAACAAACCATGAACATCAACAGTCGTGATGCATAAGGGTTTTTAGAACGCTTCATTACGATCAATAAGCAAGTCTCCTTATATATTGATGCGATAATGCAAGCCAAGAGAGGCCATGAGAGTGGTCTTGTGGATGGTGATGTTGATAGACAGGTTCGTACAGAATGGCAGCGTCGAAATGACTCAAATTTCGGTTACGAAAGTTGTTATCATATTTTGAAGGCGTTGAACAAATATAATCCAGAAGTGTTAGCAGCTAATCAACAAGTACCTGAAAGATCACCATACAATTCCTCTTCCTCAACGCCAAATTCTTCACCTTCTACACCATTTTCAGCAAGTCCATCAAGCTCTTCACTAGATACGCCAATAATTCAAATGTCAACTTAGTTCTCAATAATGATTATGCCAATAAAAGACTTCTAGGAAGAAACAGAGCAAGACTTGCTAGAAAATTAGCTCAAGAAGGTGGAATCTCTGATGCATTTAACATGGCGGAGTTTATGGAGCATTAGAAGACGTCGAGAAGCAAAGAGCGGTTGATAGGAAATTTCAAAACAGGGGGAGTAAAAAAAGTCGTCTTTCTCAAGAAAAATTTGTGAATAACTATGACAAGCATAACATTCTTCAAGCTGACACTTCAATTATGAACCCACGGTAAAAACATTTGTGGCAAATCAAATTTGAAAGGATTCAAGCACAGATTGAACAACAAGCTAGATTTAATAACAACCAACCTGGTGGTGATGATGATGAGTTCGATGTGGTAGAACCTCTAGATAGTTGATGTATTAATTTAAGTTTTAATTTGAAGTGTTGCATTTTAATTTGATATGTTGTTGTTGTATCTACTTCATATTAGTTTGGATGAAAAGTTGATTAATTTGAAATGTTGTTGCAGTCTACTTAAAAAAGTTTCGCTCATTAACTTAATATTGGATAAAACAAACTACAAACAAATTAACAGTTTAAACTAAAATACATAACTTAATAATTACGCCCACTCGCTCTTCCATACTCTGCCCAAAGATTCACTCTCAGATCTTCTCTTAAACTGTCATACAAATTTTGGTTCTGAATGTAATTAGTCATTTGCCCATAATTTCTTGCAGACATGCCTCTTTTTGGTTGAATCTTAGGCCTTCGATCTTCATCTCCATAGTTAGTCCACTCCTTATCGCGACGGGTTTCCTGAATTACCATGTTATGAAAAATTATGCAAGTGAGCGTAGTCTTGTGCATTTCACGAGGAATCAACCCACGATATGGCCCACAAATGATAGTGAACTTCCTCTTCAAAATTCCAAAAGCACGTTCCACATCCTTCCTCACCGCCATTTGGAGGTCGTTGAAATATTGGTGTGAATGGCCCAATGCACTGGCAAGGGGATGACGGTAACATCGAACCAAGGTTGACCATTTTGGGTAGGTACCATCCGCAAGATAATACCCATGAGTGTATTGATGGTCGTTGATTATGAAACGATCTTGGGGACAAATTCCATACTTTAGATCTTCAAACAGAGGCGACTTGTGCAAAATATTAATATCATTTTGTGAACCCGAAATACCAAAAAAAGCGTGCCATATCTAACAATCATAAGAAGCAACAACTTCGAGGATAATGGTTGGTTTTGGATAATGATCCTTATATTGACCGGCCCAATAAACAGGGCATCCTTGCCATACCCAATGCATACAATCAAGACTATCTAGCATTCCTGGGAATCCCCTATCCTTATTATCCCTCAATATTTGTCTAACATCTTCCTCGGTTGTTTCATAAATATGTTGGACCAAAATGATTAATTATTACTTCGCAAAACAATAAAAGTTAAGTGAATGAAGTTGTTTTTCCCATACGAAGGTACTCATCATTTGCATCCGCTGGTTTGCCATAACCTAGAATCCTTAAAGCTGAAGTAACTTTTTGTTCAGGACTATGACCTCTAATATTCAGTGTATCAAACTGATAATAAATTAAGGTTCTACTCGACAAAGCTCTTCAATAATCTTTTTCACCAGATGCCGAGGCATGCAGAATCGACGTTGGAAATCTTGATCAGAGTACACACAATTGGGAAGTAAATAATCGTGCATCAGCTTCTGGTGGTAAAATTCCCTCCCTCGATACGTATATCTTCTTGAAAATACTTCTTTTGGCTCTGGAACTCTAGGTATTTGGCCCGAATATACGCGCATCGAGTGTTGATTAATTTATTATCTTGACTTCCTCATCGTCAAGTTCTTGCAACCTCCTTTGATGCATTTCTTGTTATAATCTAAACCGATTCATAATAACATTCATCTCTTCATAAGATCTCGCTCATTGATGATTATGAAATTTAAATTTACGGATACAAATACAAAGATTAGTTAACAACAACTGGGTAAAATATATGTAGAAGTAGGTGTGAGTGATTTGAAAAAGTATATGGGCGTATATATAGTGGAAAAGAGGGGAAATAGCCGTTAAAGTAGTCGTTGAGCGATATAAAGAAAATCGAGCGATGGTAACTATGACGCGCCGATATTCACATTATCGCTAACGCTTTAATAAATATCTGTCGCTAGAAACTCTGTCGCACGCAGTGGTTTTCCCATAGTGGAGTAACTCATTTGCCATGCCACCGGTATATGACAAAAAGTGCATAGAATAGGCCTTAGTAGGGGAGTTTGAAAAAATCTTTTAAAATCCCTGATAGCGGTGGAGAATTTGTCAGACTCCCTAAAAAATCCTTGTTAGTCGTCGAAGGACTTTGAAGAAAACCTTTAAAATTCTTGTTAGTCTCGAAACCCTAGATTTCTAGTGAGTTTACTTTTCTAGAGATTTCTAAGGAGTTTGTATAGTATATTCTTTGGCTCGGTGAAAAAGGGAGAGATTTTGGGGGAGAGCTTGGTTATGGAGGGCAAAAACGTTTGAGCTTCAAGTATGGGTTTCATTTTATTTATTTTTTAATCTATTTTCCATATAGATCGACGATGATCATTTTTGTATTTATTTATTTGATTATTATGGTCTTGAATTTGATGGTATTGTGTTTGAGTAATATATATATATATATATATGTATGTATGTATTCTGATTTATTTGCAATATCTATGTTTTGATTGATGAGAAAAATTATTGTACTGTATCTATATGATGTTAGAGTATATAATATTTCGGTTGCACCAATGTTATTTGTTCATCTGCACTACCTTGTTCCTTCCATCAACTATTTATAAAATTATTATTATCAACCAAACATAGATTTATGTGTCCATAAGCATTCCTCTTCACAAGGGGTACTTAACCATACTATTTTCATGCTGGGGGTATAGGTCCTCCATAAATTTATGTTTATCACTTTGACAGTTAGGTTTATAGATACTGGTTCTATACACAGTCAAACACACAAGTGATAGTTCAATCTGCCTCTCTATCGCTTTTTAATAATCAAACTTTGTGTTATTCCTAGTTTTGAAAGTATTTCTTTGGTTTGAAATGTCATAATCTGCATGATTATTGTTCATGGTAGTTAAGTACTAATTCCTTAGTTATTTTTTTAGTCTTTCTGTAAATACTGATTTGCGATTCATTAAATGCACGATTTAGTTCCTATTGTAATTCTCATATTTTTTTTCCGCCATGGAATGAACAACCAAGAGAGCGAAAAAAACAACAAGAAGAAGAATTCATATACAATCAATGGACTGAAGAAGAGACTGATGAACTATTGAAATTATTGGTAGAAGCTACACTTTACCGTTGAAAAGACAAGAATGGATCCTTTACTAATAAACTATAGAGACCGGAATATTACCAAAACATAATCAAACATGTCAATGTAACAAAACTTATGAGAACTTTAAAGGAAGGCGTAAATAGTTCAAGAATAGACAGACAAAGACAAAGGAAATGTTTAAATCTAGTCTGGATTCGGTTGGAGAGACGATTTAAAAATAATTGAAAGAACTGAAGAAATGTGGAATAATTACCCGGAGGTATGCGTATGTTATTTGCTGACAACTAATTTATTTTTGATTTATGCATATGTCGAATATATGGTTTATTTGTTTTTGATTTGTGTCAACAAGGCCATCCATAATCACCTTAAGGCAAAAAATGGTAGAGACCATAGAGACTTGCTTCTTGTTTTGGGGAACAAATATACAACTGGAAAAGTAACAGTTGAACTTACTCGAGATGGTACGAGTGTTAGAATTTTCACAGAGGAAGATGAACAACAAGATGACGACGGAGATGCTAATGGTACTCATACAAAACAATATGATAACGTTTTTGACGTAGCATATGAACCGTATTCCCAAAAGGAAAATAGTAAACTAGGGTATGATGATTCCAAGATATGAATGTCGGCAAAATTCATACCCAAAAGACAGTTCAAAGAAAAAGGGCAAGAAATGACAATAATGATTCTTCTGCATCTTCAACTCCTATAGGCCAGTCAGAGTACATTGAAAAGTTGATTATGAACAACTCATCAATCGCTTCTACTAATGAGTCGATGCATGCTATCGTTGTGGAAAATGCTAAAGATAAAGTGAAAGAGAAGATCGCAAAATCGAAAAGGAAATCCATATACTTGAAAAGGATAAGAAGAAGTACGAACTATGGATATTTTGTATGCCATATCGGAATTACGTTTGGAAGATAAATCTCAAATTGATTGAAATGCTCAATAGTGATCACAAGAAGAACATATTTAGACGTTTTACTACCAAAGAGAGAAAATTGTGCCTCGAAGTTAAGGGAATGAACTTGATAATATATTCGCAACATACTATTCTTTGCAGCAACTTTTAGAATTACAAACTTGGTTGTATGTCTAGTCGTTTATTTTCATTTATGCTTGCTTTAAAACTACTACTACTTGCTTGGTCGTGTTCTATTTTTCTAATTATGACTTTATTTTCTAGTAATAATTAAAATTATTTTTTTGAGTATTGTTTGGTTAAGATTTTATGAAACTGACATCTTTATTGTATGTATCATTTTGATGATGAAATCTATGCACCAATGTGCTTATTTTCATACACGTAAGCTTATTTAAAGATGATTCTAAACAAATGTATGTTTATTTATGTTCTTTTTAGGTGAACATGTCGGATTCAGAGTTATCTACCGAAGGTAAGGCATCTGATACAAAAGAAGAAAACAATTGCTACGATGAAGAAGATGAATTATCCATAATTTTAAATATACTATCAACGATGCATTCATGGTTAATGGATATAATTAAGCGATTGTAGTACATGCAATGTCAATGTATTAAACGACCAACAAGACAACCAGTTACTGCTTTTGGATATAATTATCTAATATAATGAGAGTTCTGACGAAGACCCGGAAGAATTTCGACAAGAATATAGGATGTATCATGATGTGTTTCAAAAACTTTGTTATATCATTCGAGAGACAACATTGATTCGTGATACAAAATATGTTTCCGTCGAAGAAATGCTCGGTACAATTTTACTTATCGTTGGCCAGAGTGAACGATATTGCAGAATACGTGGCATATTTGGTCGCTCTCGATGAACAATTAGTATAAACTTCAACAGGATGTTACGAGCGTTAAATGCAATAGCTCCGCGGGTGATGGCTAAACCAACAAACACAACATCAACTAAAATACGAGAGAGCACATGATTTTATCCTTACTTTAAGGTAATTGAAAAATATATAAATACAAGAGAGCACATTATTTTCTCCTTACTTAGCATGTTAACTTATTGTTGAATTGAAAATTTTAAGGATTGTATTGGAGCTATGGATGGTACACATATTCCATCAATGGTAAAGCATAAAAATGAAGCTATTTTTCGGAATCGCCATGGAATTATAACTCAAAACGTATTAGCGGCTTGCAACTTCGACCCGGAGTTTATATATGTGCTCGGCCGACAGAGGATTTGCTCATGATTAATTTAAAAATACTTAATGATAATGTGACAAGGAGAGATTGACTTCCAATCCCCCAAGGTATTTTTAGAATGGCTAGCGTCTAATATATATTATGCATGTCAAAGTTTGTTTTATACTGTGCGTGGATTTGGAAAAGATTTTTGAAATTTCGGTGCAGCAATTATAATTATTTTTTTGATAAAATTTGTAGTGTTTTAATTAGGTAAATATTACTTGCTGGACTATGGGTTTGCAAACTGGCGATACAACTTAGCACCATTTCGTGGCCAACGTTATCATCTACAAGAATTTGGTGGTGTCAGTAATCATGGTCAAAAGGCATAAGAATTATCTAATATGCGTAACGCTTATTTAAGGAACATGGTTGAAAGATTATTCGGTGTTTTCAAGGCCTGTTTCACAGATTTTTAAGTCTAAACCTACATTTCCATATCAAGTGAAAGCAGAGATGAATTACACATTGCGAAAGGAATGTCGCTCCGATGAATTTTCCGTCGGGAAGATGACCAAGCAACATCAACATTCGCAAATGACAATGCAAAAGTTTTATCACAAACTCAAGAGTATCAAGGGCTAATGCATGGAGAGATGATATAACAAACACTACGTGGTCTGAAGTCCGTGACCAGAGGGATTTGGAATTGTATGTAGACCGCCATTAAAATGAAAAACTATGTAGTCTGATGTCATGTCAATATTACGAGAATCTCGATAGTTGGTTATGTATATGATGTGCGCAGTGAATGTTGTAATGTTTGTTGTCTACAAATTTGTTGAAGAATTTATTGTTTGTTATTGCTAAAACTGATTTAACTCTCCCGAATTCCCATACTCCTCCAAACTCCCTCTAATGAAACTCCCCCAAAATTCCTTAAATTATCTCAAACTCCCTAAATGAAAACTCCAAAGTTCTATACTCACATGCACTCCCTCCAAATCCCTTCCCCCAAACTCTCTTACACGTCTAACCCCATGTATATTTAGGTATACACTGTAAAGATAAATGGCTAAGATCTAGTGAAATAAATGGCTCAAAAATCGTTGTCTAAGTTAACGAAAGTGTTACATTACCCACACATGCGAGTGGCATGCATGAATTTTTGTTGTTGTTGCTAATCGCAACAAGAACAAGCTGTCGCGAGTTTCACAATAACAATTATTTGTTGCTAAACTTTAGCAACTACTTTTATTTGTTACTAATTAGTAACAACTGTAGCTCTGTTGCTATTTTTAATTGCTATATTCTTAATTTGGTGTATTACAATCGTTCAGTGGTTAACCGATACAAATTGTTAAAACTTTATGGAGTGAAAATTGGGTATCAAATTATGGCGATATGAAACCGTCTCATTGATCGGTTAACCAATTAAGTGAGGGGTGAACCAACCGATTGCTAACCCTTTAAGACACTGGGCCTTAACCATATTGCTTTACACATCAAATAAAATAGTGGTTACATAGGATTTTGAGAGAATTCCCTTCTTCCTCATTGGACATGGTCTAAGGGAACGTCCCTCTTAAGCAAAATATAGGTATTTAGTCGCTGCCTTTTTCTACTAATTAATTTATTTACTTTGGAGTAGAGACTTTTCACCGTTGCATAGTTTTTAGAATCATCTGGGTTTGATTCGATTCGGATTTAAAAAAAAAAATTGAGACTCGCTTGGGTTCTTGTCCTCTCCTTCTTCTTGTTGTAACGTCCGCGTTAATATACGGGAGCAAACAATCTATGGTATCGGGAGCAATCTGATGCAATTGGTCCATACTAATTTCTTCCAATGATATGGAATTTCCTTGGCCAATAGGAATTCCGGTAAGTTGCGTGAAGTCTAATGGGGTAAACCCTATTTCAAAACTAGGGAAGTGAAATGTATTGGTGGTATGCCACCACCTTTCAAATATACCAGTAGTTAGGCAGTTGTCTTGTAGTTTCGGATAATGTATTTTGAAAATTGAACCAAACCCACAGTCGTCTACAAAATTGTCTAGCATGTGGAAATTTACAAACTGCGGTATACATTTCATGAAGTTGGTTTACACTACTTCGATGTTTAAGAGGTTTACCCCTATCATCCGTCGAGGTTGGGACTTTGAGTTTATGCTCACTATGATCTTTTGAAGAAACCGAAATTCTATCATCCATAATTCGTTGAAAATCATCGAAAGTACATCTACAACACACATGTACACAAAATCATCACAAAACAATCCATTATGCAAAAATTATACAATGGATATATTCAGAAGAGCAACCAAAATATTAGCCACATTATCTATCAAATTACAACAAAATCATCAATCAATCCAAAATTATTCATTCGAATACAATTTCTCCGCAACAATCAACTTCTAGACATAATACATATTCATTTAATCATCCATCAATCAAAATTATCAATAACAATACCATATCTAAATCAAAAATCATTCATAAACAACAACCTCTTTGATTCGATCAACAATATATCATAAATTCAATCAACAATGTCTAAAACTATCAAACAACAAACAAGGACACATTATAATCAACCTAATATCTTCTCCAATTTAATCATAATCAAAATCAAATAAAATTTAAACCCTAAAATTTGAAACACTCACCTTGGATGATTTTGTTGATGAAACACGAAATTGAAAAAAGGAAATACTTCACCGGTAGTAAGGAACAAACCCATTGAATTTTAGCTCCTGAATCGCACCCAAGAGTCTTGAAATCGAAAGGGGTTGTGGAGAGGAAAAAATAGAGAAGAAGAAGGAAGAATAAGAAATGGCCGCAAATGCATGCTTTTGATGACTTATAATACGGCTACTCAGTAGCCGTTTGGCACTATTCAAACGTAGCCGTATCGTGTACGGAAGGGAAAACCGGACACCATAGTGAGGGTGCCTTCCTTGTGGTATCCTTCCCTTTATTCGAGGATAGGGAAGGGATGCCCTCTCCCATAGTGCTTGGCCTTGAGGTTTGTGTAGTTAAGAGGTAAGAGCTTAACCACTGTGCCATACTTAATTTTTGGTAAAATTCGACCCTTCAAAAAAAAAAAAAAAAAAAAAAAATCATGTCACGGTTCTCGTTTTCGCAACCTTGACTCGTAGGAGCTAGAATGCTTTGAAAAGTAGCATATTATTGGGGCGTCATATTTCAATAGAGGGGCGTTTCTAATAGGACAAAAATGGGTCACCCATAATTAATTTCAAAAACCCCATATCTAAATATTTTCATAATAGCTAAACAACCCTCATTTAGTTAATATTAATAATTTAATTAGGTGATGATTGAATTAATGAATCTACTTAGTGAAAAACTAAATCAAAGCGTGAAAAGCTAAATCAAATTAAGTGTATTAGTTTTGGTGGGAAGAAAAAGTAGAGGAAAAAAATAATTTTTGGGATCTCTTTCCAAAACCCTAGAATTTGATTCAACCAAACTAAAAGAAATCAATTATGAATAATTAGATATACCTTTAACTCAAAACTCTAATGTAGTTTTTATTGTTCAAAATGGGTGAAAGAGCATAAAAAGATTAGAATTTTATAGATTTTTAGAGCAATTTACGGTTAGGTTCGTCCTCCATATTCAATCGTAAGATCAATTTACGGTTAGGTGATGATGAACTTCTAACCGTAACTAATTAAAATTGGGAAAAAAATCATAAATTAGTTACTACTGGTATTTTGTTTCTGAGTCAAACGTAAACAACTTATCGTTGTTATTTTGTTTCCCTAAGTCAACCGTAAACGAGTTACTGGTGGAGATTTTGACTTCTCTTAGCCACACGTAACTCAAAGTTTAAACTAATCCTATAACATCTCCTTAAATTACGAATTGCCGCATTAAATTGGCGTCAAAATCTAACCCCGGACTAAATGCACGATTGTTTAGAATTGAGGGGATATCTAATACGCGAATCTGTTGGAAATTTTGGGCTAAAACAGAGGATGAAACAATAAGAGAAATGTTGTACTTCCGGCTTCAAGGCTCGATTAAGATTCTTTTAGACAATTATTTCTACCCTCCCAATATCAATTGGCGATTACAACAGGTATGCGAAATATTGCCGTCAGGATACAATGAAGCCCTATAACAACGTAATTGGATTCAAGGTTTGTAACCCTTGACCCAACCAAGAACACACAAGAATAGGATTCTGATGATGCTTAGAAGAGAGAAAATAGAAAGTATTTGATGTTTTTCATTGTATGAATGAAAACAAATCATCACTACTTATAGGGAACTCATGCCTATTGAAGATGCCTCTTCACTACCAAAAGACATCAATAGTGTCTAATGAGAATGTATATGTCTTTTGTAAACCATCACACCCTTTGGAGGTGCCTCTTAATCTCCAACTAACATCCATTGTGTTTATTCGGCACAAGACACTCCCCGTCAGAAGCGGCAAACCGTAAAACTAAAACCATTTATTTTCCATGTTATTGAAAATATCCAACAATCTCCCCTATTTTCAAAAAACCAAAAAAATAAAGTAAAACTTACAAAATCGGAGTGGCCGCATCACTCAAATGATCGCCACGCACCCGAGTGGGATCAAGCCAACGTAGTTCAAGCAAAGTTGGGAAATAAGCATCATCGTTGAAAACAATACATAAATGATAGGTATCTTTTGGATTTGAACCTTCACTTAGTGCAAGAAATTCAAAGCCTTATCGAGGTTCAAATGGTGAAACTAGTCTTGAACCAAGTACCCCATGTGATAAAACCGAATCTCTACACATACGATTTCGGAGATTGTGTGTTCTGTAGCTCAAAGACGTTAATGGCCATGTGTTATATCCTCGGATTCATGAGTCTCGCTTTAGAGAACGATCTTATTCTCTTAGGAAACTACCGATTTCCATACTCATATAGGTAAGTCTCGAAGGTGTTTCTCGAGACACCTTGTGATAAAAGTTAGACTTATTAAGGATTTTCATCCATCCCTTTTTCTTGCGTAATCCCCGCACTAAACGAAATGAGAAGTTTTATACTTAGTGCACCATAATCACTTCCATAACTTGTTGGTACCACATTGAACCTTGTTTATCCTTTTCAAAACATAGGTTGGGTTTCGCTATGGGTGATCAACCTTCCTTCACAGACCTTAGTCCCATTTCGTATACTTCATTGGAAACATTTCCTTTGGGAGACTTTCCATAAATAGGTCTGCCAAGTTTTTCTCCGTTTCAATGGTTAACTGCAATTACTCCTTTCTTGAGTAATTGACTTACCGTTCAATGTACAAGACTTGTATGTATTGACCTTTCATTATAAGTTTTTGTTGGAGACGTTATAGATCATAGCCTGATTCACAATTAATCAAGACCGCTTGAGATGGCTTCTTCCAAAAAATGGGATATCTACAAGTTAGGTTCTAAGTCATTCTTCCTCGTTAATTGCATCCATTTATGCAATCAATTCACGACAAAACATTATTAAAAATGTTCCTATTTGATTTTACAAAATAATTGTAACTTCTCTAGTGATCTTAATTAACATTTACAGTTAATTCACAAGAAGTCATTATAGACTTGCATACACTAGAGGCATAGAAAATTTGTAGGCAACTTACTTGCTATTTCAACAAGCATATTATCACGATGAGTAACTCCTCTACTCATGCCCAATCCTCTACAAATTTATACCCAATTACATAGACAATGTCTATTTAACATTTTACATTATGTAATGCAAATGTTCGTAATTTATGCATCGGTAACATCGTAACACCTCATCGTTGGATATTTGGTCGCGCGCCCAATCTTCCAAAATTTGTTACATATAACCGGTATTCCACCCCTTTCAATGTCATTTAAGACATGCCAACTTCCAAAATTTGGAACCTATAATTCTTATCGCAAGAACTATGCTCATATCGCGCAATTGGTATATCGACAATAATGACGATCTTGGTTGTAAAATTAACAACCGGAAAATTTTATGACATTGTCATAAAATTTCTCCCCCCGTTCGCGATAATTTTTAAATGCAGAAAAGCAAATAATTTCTTAACCGTCATGAAGCACAATTGCTTGCGGACTTGCGTACACCCATAATTTCTAAATAGAAATCTTCAAATCCAATGCATTGGTACAAATACCATTATTTCGACTCGCTCTCTTCTCGTATACTACCCTTCCAAGAGTGTGTCCATTTTGGATGCCCACAAGAATGTTTCAATTCCGTAAAATTCACAAGAGTAATCCTACACATGCAATTCCAAAGAAGAAGAAAAAAAAAAAAAAATCAAGGAATCTTCAAATCCAAAATACAAATGATACTCGCACTTTTGATTTGGATTTGGCTCTCGTTGCCACTAATGGAAGTTGTCAATTTGACATCCTATCCTTGAAATGATAGGAATCCTCTCCGGCATAACTTTGTTTTTTGCCGTATATTTTGATTACATTTCAAAATATGTAAATGCTCACACAAAAGGAATGTGATAATCCGTCACCATAATGCCAAATTCATTCACTACTGAAAACAAAATGTAATCTCAAAAAAACTCACTGTGAAGTTTTTACTCAACACATGAATCCTTTTGCGAACCCGTTCTTCACATAAAATAGTAACCTCAATAATGGGGCTCGATGTCGAGCGTCAAATCACCTGGCGATTTGGGGAAATCTCATTTCTTTTCCACGACATTTCATGATCATTCACAGATATCATGAAACAATCATAGTGACGCCGCGCATTCCCGTACTATGAGGATTACTCACAAATGAATGACATTAAATCATTCAAGCTCTTGTATCATCATAAAATGTGATGAAACTCCGTTGCTTTTAAAGATTGGTGTCTCACTTCTCTGGGTGTCATCGAGTTCTTACAGATATACTCAAATCAGAAAGAACTACATTCGCCGCAATCGTACGTCTTCCATAACTCTAACTGTCATTTCTAATTCAAATCTTTCAAGCACACATTTTGTGCTACTCCGTCCAGGAAGGGAAATGATATCTCTTATACTAATTTGCAATTAAGATGACATCTCTTTGCAAGAGTTATGTCCCTTAGAAGGGATAAACAATGTCAACGATCGAGAGAAGAGAGTAACGGTTTTGTCTTATAACCGTCAAGTACCCCCAAAAGGTGTCTCTGCAGGCAAAGCAACACAACTCTTCTTCACACATGAAAACAAAGTGTCCATACAATTTATATGGAATTAAAACATAAAGATTAAGAAGATCAATTTGTGTCGCCATAAATAATCTTAAATGATGATCACTAATCGTAATGCATTATCATGCACCGATTCATATAATTAAGATGGATGATAGATCAATGAGTCAATACCTATTCTTCTCTCATTAAGATTATTCAAACAGAAGTGTGAACTGTGAAGTCATACAAACAAAACAAGTACTATTCCATCCTGCATCAACTTTTCCACTGAATGCATATATACAGATCCGAATAATGGCAACAGCGAAAACATGTACATTCAACTCATGGCATGTATATATGGAGAAAAGTCACACAGAGAGTGTAAGTATGTCATGCATTTAATTCCGAGATTTAGAATCATTGGTCCAAATGTGCATAAGCATGTATCTAGTAAGTGGAGAAATAAGAACAATATATGAATGCATTCATACTGAGAGAAGTGCATGCTTTCTTAACAAAACTTCCAAAATAAAATTTCCCAAGCAACCGAAACGAATGTAATTGTCTTTAAGATTGTTGGAAATAATATGCGTTTCGGTTTCTCGAAAACCTGTTCATGCAACAAACAAAATACTAACAAGAGAGATAGAAAGACTTATCGGATTGGTTGATCGAGGCGAGGTAATCCTCTTTCCTTAAAGACAATTCATCCCGCATACGGTGCTCACGGTTCTACGGATGTCGCCTTCCAAGATACAACGATCACGCCTTATAGTAAGTAGCACTACAGCACCATTAGGCAGCCCGAATGTTGACAATTACCGTGCTCTTAAGTGACTCGACTCTTGACTTCAAAACCGATTTTTGTTCTCTTCTAACTTTTATGGCCCGGTAGATCGGAGTTTCGGTCCAATGGAAAACAAAACCCTGGGGACGAATATTTATCATCGATTTTGTCTTAATCCAAACTCGCCTCGTATCCTCAAAGTATATCTTTATTTAAAATCTTCCTTAACCTTAATTGTTTCACCCCCTTCTCTATCGAAACTAATTGTCTAAAATTTGGAAATTTTAGGCTAAAACAAAAGAGGATGAAACAATAAGAGAAATGTTGTACTTCCTGGCCAAGGCTCGATTAAGATTCTTTTAGACAATTATTTCTACCCTCCAAATATCAATTGGCTGATTACAACAGTATGCGAAATATTGCCGTCAGGGATACAATGAAGCCCTATAACAACGTAATTGGATTCAAGGTTTGTACCCCTTGACCCAACCAAGAACACACAAGAATAGGATTCTGATGATGCTTAGAAGAGAGAAAATAGAAAGTATTTGATGTTTTTCATTGTATGAATGAAAACAAATCATCACTACTTATAGGGAACTCATGCCTATTGAAGATGCCTCTTCACTACCAAAAGACATCAATAGTGTCTAATGAGAATGGATATGTCTTTTGTAAACCATCACACCCTTTGGAGGTGCCTCTTAATCTCCAACTAACATCCATTGTGTTTATTCGGCACAGACACTCCCGTTGTCAGCGGCAAACCAGAAAACGAAAACCATTTATTTTCCATGTTATTGAAAATATCCAACAGAATCTTGGCATCAAGAACCAGTTCGTGGATTACAATTGGAACGTGGGGTATTTGGTTTACAATTTGACAACTGCATTTAGCTTTAAGCTTTCCCATCCAACGATGGAAAGCAACTTGATTCCTTGAAAATCTCTTTTCATCTAATATTGCAACCGATTTTGGACTTAATCCTTAAGTATAGCATGAAATCCATGTAATTAGTCAAATCTTAATAAGATCTCGGGGATCAGAAACTTAGCATATGAAAACACCATAGCATACTAATTTATATTCGGTTAGCTATGTGTAAATCAAAACCAAGAGGTAAGTATCTACGGTCAACCACAGGAATATTTACGGTTGGGTTGTTGAGGGTCGAACCCAACCGTAAAATATTTACTAACTATAATTCTACATGCATTTTTTTTTTACGGTTAGGAGTTCTTAGTTTTTTTACGGTTAAGAGTTCTTAGTTTTCAACCTAACCGTAACTGGTTCTCCAAACCTAATTTTTTAGACATTTCAATAAATCAAATCATTTCAAACACTAACCAAGAAAAAATAAATGAGTTTCTCATTTAATAAAACATCACATAACCATTAGATGTCGTATGATTAAAGAATTTGAAACCGTGTCCCGATTTTATCTCGGTTTCGATCGAGTCGATTATCAATTTTTCGATGGGTTGGTTTTGATCACCATCATCATTATTGATTAGCAAAAGAGATGAAAAAACTGATTTGATTTTGATTTTGATTTTAGTTTTCTTTATTGATAAAATGAAAGGGTAGTTTAGACTTTTTAGTGTCTTTAGCACACCCCCTAACAAACTAAATAGACATTAATATCATGGTGAAGCCCTTTATTTAATGTAACGCCCAATAATAGCTTTCTTTGAAAAATGAATCTCAGGGCCAGGACATTGTCAGTGGGGGTGGATTAATCGCTCCAGCATTAAATTCAAAATTTAAGAAAAGAAAATTAAAAGGCCAAAATTCGCTAGCCGTTATAAATTAACACCCGAAGCTGGTAGGTTCATATAGGGTTTAACAAGGGTGATAACAACCACCTCTACAATTTGCCAAACTACTAACTGTTTTGATGTTTCCGTCCAATTATGCGGCCATTCAAAACGTCGAGTTATCTACACCCATGTCAACCAAGTATTTCATTATTTTGAAAACCCCCTTGAAATTCAAAATCCAATCTCGCGGCGAATACATCGAGATTCTAAGAAATCAAGATAGATGATATCCTAACTGTTGATTTTTAAAATCTCGGGTATACAAAGATCGAAGAGTTTACTCGAAACAAGATCTTCAAGACTCTCACTCTCAGACAGCCTCTTTCTCTCTCTCATTCTCGGCTCAGAGTGTGGGAAAAAAAAGAAGAAATGATTTTATTTTCGTGGAAAAATATTAACTAGATTTAGTTCAGATTTATACTTAACTTTGTTTGTTCCAGAAGATTTCAGGACTTCTTATTCCTGTTTCTCAATTCCTCTTTCAGGTAACGCCCTTTATTTTTTTATTTTTTATTTTAAATTATCTGATTTCTGGATTTTTGTTTTCTTAATATTGTTTTGAAAATTTCCATTTTCTTCCTGATTTTTGCATACATTTTGATTAATTTTTGATTTTGAATGTTTTAATTTTGGCAGAATGTTGAAAGATATGAGATCTTACAAGCGGAAGAAATCTAGTGAAGAGATTGAGAATGTACCAGTAAACCCTAAAGATTCTATGATAAATCCTAATTTTGTTGATGGAATTAGGGCTCCTTTACATACCATACCAGAACCAACACAAATTGTGTTAGAACAAGAATCTGGCTATAGTAAAAGTAAGATTGATAGAAATACTACTCCTTCTAAAGGGGGGAAGAGTTCTGGATCGGCAGTTCGTACGCCAGAAAAGCAAGGGTTTTCCCTGAGGAGTAAGTTTGGGTGGGCGAGTAAGAATGGTGCTGATGATGGTGATGCTTTGCATCAGTTTCCAGTGTCGAGCCGTGGGAGTAGTAATGGCAATGGGGTTTGCCCAATGTGACTCCTCGTTCTGTTAGGACATCGGGAAGGTCTGCAACAAATTATTCTGAATCTAGTTCGATTTCGACCTTCAGTACACCAACAAAGAGTGTCACTAAACCGACGGCTTCTGGGTTTACTGCACTTAATGGGGCCAGACCTCCAATGAGCATTGGTGCTCGCTTTGGAAACCCTGGTGCACTTTCTAAAGGAATTCCTTTACTCTTCAACTTCTGTTGTAAATACAGTCCAAGTGCCTGATTTCGAGCTTAAAGAGGACCCTTCATTCTGGATGGATCACAATGTACAGGTAAACAAGTAATTTTCTACATTTTTTTGAAATTAGTTCACCTCATTTGTTTTGGGATTACTTTTTTTTTTTTTTGTGCAATTGGCTAATTTAGGGAAGAGTAAATTTACCTGCATAAAAAGTTGGGTTAAGGCTTTAGTTAGCCTACAGAGTACAGATTAGTTGATGGGGGCTATATATTCCTTTTCAGGTTTTAATACGTGTCCGTCCATTGAATAACATGGAGCGGGGACAACAAGGTTATAACCGGTGCTTAAAGCAAGAGAATGCACAAAGCATTTCTTGGGTTGGGCAACAGGAAGCTCGTTTCACATTTGATCACGTGGCATGTGAAACAACTAGCCAGGTCTATATTTACAAAATACATTATAAAGTTTTATTTTAGTATTTGATGTGTCTAGCCTTTTGATGTTTGTTTGCAAATGGATTTTCTGCAGGAAATGCTTTTAGAGTGGCAGGTCTACCAATGGTAGAGAATTGTCTGTCTGGATACAATAGCTGTATGTTTGCATATGGCCAGGTACTTCTACATTTGTTTTCTTGGGTTCTATTGTTACGATTGGCCAACTCTCATGTAGGTTGTGACTTCAATAATTCTGGAAGACTTCTTAGTTATGAAGATGATAGCCACAACATTGTAATGATCAAGTAGATATTGTGAATAGTTTCCGTTTTACCTGTTTTGACACGTAATGTTTTTAACTGGTTTTGGTATATTGTAAAATGTGCATTGATAATCTCTTTCAACAGACTGGGAGCGGAAAGACACATACGATGCTTGGTGAAATAGGCGACTTGGATGTCAATCCCAGTGCAGAGCGTGGATGACACCACGATCTTCGAATTTTTGTTTGCACGGATAAGAGCTGTAATTTCCGTTTCTCTAGTTAATTTCACTGTGCATCTTGTACACTTATAATTCAATTCAATTGGCTGATTTTTCTTCCATCTTCTATTTGCAGGAAGAGGAAACCAAGGGATGAGAAATTAACATACAATTGCAAGTGTTCCTTCTTAGAGATTTACAATGAACAGATAACGGACCTTCTAGATCCTTCATGTACTAATTTGCTAGTAAGTTGTTATTCTTTGTGTAAGCTTAAGAGTTGAGATTTTATACACATTAACGCCTTTAGTATTTAATTCTTACTTTTACTCTCTTCATCTCTATTTACTTACAGCTGAGGGAGGATATGAAAACAGGAGTGTATGTTGAGAATCTAACCGAATTTGAAGTTAACACAGTGAATGACATTCTTTGCCTTCTTACTCGGGTGATGTACCTTTAATTCTTTCCGTCAGTGTCTCTCTCTCTGGTTGTTTTACTCACATTGATGCTTCTTGGCTCTCGACAGGGTGCTGCAAATAGGAAGGTGGCAGCTACAAATATGAACAGAGAGAGCAGTCGTTCGCATAGTGTCTTTACATGTGTGATTGAGAGTAGGTGGGAAAAAGACTCCACCACTAATTTACGGTTTGCGCGATTAAACCTTGTAGATCTTGCTGGTTCAGAAAGGTAATGAGCTTGATGACAGTTGCTGAATATGAAATCATACTTAGGCTTGGCAAACAAAGCTCGCACATCTCTAATATTTTCAAACAGGCAGAAAACATCTGGAGCTGAGGGTGAGCGACTAAAGGAAGCAGCGAGTATTAACAAATCACTATCTACATTAGGTACTTGCTTCTATATAAATTTCTAGTGCAATTCTTCCCTTGATTTTGCTACTTACCTTATAGTGACGCCTCATTTCTTGTCGCTGTTTACTTGCATATGCAGTCATGTAATAATGGTTCTAGTGGATGTGGCACAAGGGAAGCAGCGACATATTCCATATAGAGATTCAAGGCTCACTTTTCTTCTCCAGGTCAAATTCTAAACATAAAAGGTTCTAAACATAGGGCTCACTTTTCTTTTCTAGGCATGGCCTTAGTTGTACTGTTAGATGTGCAGGATTCGCTGGGTGGAAATTCAAAACTATGATAATTGCTAATGTTAGCCCTTCAATCTGGTATGTGTTCGTCCTTTTCTTTTTAATATAATTTTCAACTTTGGGATACGGTTTCTGATTGACCTTCTATACTATGTTTGTAGTTCTGCTGCCGAAACCCTAAGCACTCTCAAGTTTGCACAACGGGCTAAATTAATTCAAAACAATGTAATAGTTACTTAAGTCATCATTTGCCAGTAATTTTTTATTTTTTCCACATCAATTATGCTTGTATGATTAACCAACATGTCTAATAGAGTATAAGGGCTCACTTCTTCTCGGTCACCTAAAAACATTTCTTTCGTTTGCAAATTCAAGGCTATTGTCAACGAAGATGCATCAGGGAACGTAATGGCGTTGCAGCACCAGATACACCTATTGAAGGTAATTGATATGATTCAAACTGTATTTGTTGGTTTTGGCGCATCATTGCTATTTAGGCTGTAGTTGACTGAAAATTTTGACACAGGAGGAACTTGCTGTTCTCAAGCGGCAGAATGTATCTAGGTCCTCTCATATCGTTCGGCAATCTTTGGTGATGCCGACAGAAAAAGTTCTGATGGTCCACATGATGAAGAGACACCTGATATGGTTCTTGAAAGTGTTGATGGCTCCCAAGGGTCTGCCTCTTTGGGTATTGTGCGATTGTCTACTAAACAGGTAATGCAGCAGTGCTTTGGGTTTTACTATATGATTAATCTTGAAAAACACCCACAATTATCAAATGGGTTCTTCTTTAGGATTTATCTGGTTATGATGAAACCTATGATGTTTTGTTACATTTACATTAGATGCAATCTCTGGAAACCACCCTGACCGGTGCCTTGAGAAGAGAACAGATGGCAGATACTTCAATGAAGCAGCTGGAAGCTGAAATCGCACAGCTGAATCGTTTGGTAACTTATTGTCATTTGATAAAGTAATCTATGTTTTGCTTTTGTGGATCAAAATTATCTCAACCAGATATTTGAACTTTCATATTGCAGGTTCGCCAACGAGAGGAGGACACTCAGTGCACCAAAATGATGCTGAAGTTTCGGGAGGACAAGATTCAGAGAATGGAGTCACTGGTCGGTGGTTTGATACCTTCTGATGCCTACTTACTGGAGGAGACAAATGCTCTCTCTGAAGAGCTTAAGTTACTTCAAGTTAGGGCTGATAGGAACCCTGAAGTAACTCGTTTTGCACTTGAGAACATCAGGCTTCTGGAGAAAATTAGAAAGTAAATCCCTATAGCTCTCCTAGCACATCATTCATATTTCCAAATTGCTTTGTTAGTCATACTTACGTTTTGAGCTTGTAGGTTTCAGGACTTCTATGAAGAAGGAGAGAGAGAACTGCTAATGACAGAAGTATCCGAACTGCGCGATCAGGTCTTTCTTCATTTTAGTCTCACAGTTTTAATTTCCGTTTGTCAATTTATTTAGTACAGTACTTGGTAGTATACTAATTACAATTTTTTACAGCTACTTCAATTCCTTGAAGAGAATAGCAAGATGTATAGCAATCAGAATGTTACTGTGCCACTACAGGTCAGTTTGTTTATGTCCTTGCAAACATCTTCTTATGTGTTTCAATTCATCCATGTGTTATATTATTGGTTTCTCTTGATTCCCTTACCATGGCACATATTTCCACAGGAGGCTGTTGTCAGAGAGCATAATTCAAACCAGTTAGAGGTTCAATTATACTATCCTACTCATTGTTTAATTTATATATGGTAGTTTTCTCTGGTATATCTGACATTCCTCTCCTTTTATCTCTCAGTTAACAAAAACTCAGAATGAGTTAGAAAACTGCAGGAATAACTTAAATTCTTGTTTGGAGACAAATGCAAAACTTACCAGGTCAGTGGAGTTCAGTACTAGCAGTTCAAATCAACTGTGTTTTATCTCACTTTTAGGTCAGCTGCTTTCGTCTTCCTTTCTACTTCAGCTTTGTCATGCTATGCTTCCCATTCCATTGTTTGCAGGGAAATAGAAGAACTGCATTCTCAGTTAAACAGCTATAGATCTTTTCATGATGATAAGGATTTCCATTTCAATTCCTCTGAGGTAAATTTGATTAGTGACACTTTTGTTCAAATTATTTCACATAACTCTTCAAAGTTTGCTGAACTATTAGCGCTCGGATATTATCTTTCAGGAAGCTTCAATGGCAGATCAAGCATTCAACAATCATTTGCATGATTCAGTTGAGAAAGAGAAGGAGACTCTGAAGCATGAAATCATACTGAAACACACAGAAGAAATTATGAATTTAGAACTGGAGTTAGATATACTAAAAAACATTATCCAAGAAGAGAGATCATCTCGTATCAGTATAGAGGAAAATGCTTCGTCTTTGGGAGATGATCTTGAGATGGCAAAAGAGAGGTATTCACAGATGAGCAAGCAATTAGAAGACGCCCACAGAGAGTTGAAAGATGCAAGGTCTGTAATTGAAGCACTCGAATCACAAATTCTTTCCATGAGTGAGTTGGAGGATCTGAAGAGGGGTGACGGTTATTTGGAGCTTCTAAGTAAAAAGGATCATGACATATCCATTTTACAGGAACAAATACGCAGCCTCGAACTAAGAAATCTTCCCGTTCTTAAGCATTCTAAGATTGAAGATCTCTCCTTGCAGGACAGGTTGAAAGGAGTAAGCAACTCTCTTGAAAAAGCCAAAAGATTGAATTTGTGGTACAAAAGTGGTCGGGCATTTCAGGCATCAAATGAACAAGAAACAGAAGAAGTTCGTAGACAGGTTGAGGCAGAAACAGCGGAGGTAATTGTATGCCTCGAAGAAGAGCTCATGACTCTACAACAGCAGGTCATGGAGTTGCATGTGAAAGAGGTAGAAGCTAAAGAGAGTTTGATGATGCTAGAAACTGAGAAAGCAGAGCTTCTGAAGAAGCTAACTACGATGACTGACGACAATAAACACATCCGAGAAGAGCTTATAAGTCTTCACCAGCAAGTTGTGGAACGCAATGCAAATGATGTAGTGACTAAAGAGAGTTTCCTGATGCTGGAAGCAGAAAAAGAGGATCTCCGGGAGAAGCTATTACTGATGACAGACAACAACGAAAGGTTACATGAACTAATTCAGGGGAAAGATGAGGAACTGAATGCCTTAACCGATGAATGGGAAAGGTTAGCTTTTGAAATCGAAGAGGTTATTGCTGATGGTCATGACTCAGTGAGAGATGCTTCCGATGAGGTGGACTTGATTTCACGTTCATTTTCTCAGAGAATTAGGATCAGTGAGCAGGTCGGGAGGATGGTAAGTACCATCTGTGAAAAAGATCTTTTGATTGATGAGTTAAGAAGAGGCCTGGAGGATGCAGAGAAGCTAAGGTCTAATACGGAATTGAAGGTTAGGTCTTTAAGAGGGGCAGCACTGGCCATCACTGAACAGCAGCAAAACGAAAAGTGTGAAAAAGAGAAAGAAGTTCTAGCTCTAACTTCAGAGTTGCGTGCAAAACAGTGTACAATAACCGAGATAGAGACTAAGGTCAAGTTATGGGGAGACCAGATCAGTAAAACTGAAATTTGTGCAACAGCTGGCTTTGTAATTGTGAATAGACTGTCTGAGAGAAATTCTGATCTTTTAGAAACTTTGAAGAACAAAGAGATCCAGCTTAATGAGACCCTTGCAGAGGGAATGGAGAAGGATGCACTTTGCAAGTATCAGGGTTTCTGTCCTTCGGGATGCAGAACAACAAATCAAAGCTTTGAGATTGGAATCCGAGTTCTCTGAAGAAATCTGTACAAATCTGAAGATTAAACTTGCTGAAGAGCAAGAAGTTGTTCATGCACTGGAAAGGAAGCTGAGTGAGATTCAAAGTCAGAATATATTGGAAACAAAGGAGAAACTGGACGAGTTTAGATTCCATGTTTCCACTCTCAGTACATACATGAATGAATACACTGAACTAGGAGGAGAACCTGTCACAGTAACCACTCAAGAATTGCATGCTTTGCCATGTGAGAAGAGTTATTCTGAGGGTTCGGTAAGTTCACTTTTCTTTCAAATTGATAAAACTCCCAAACAGTGAAACCTTGCTAATGATGTTGTGATAATCATAATATGCTTATAACTTTGGTTGTACAACACATTTCTTCAAATTTCCCAGGCTGAGATCGAGACATGTCCAAGCATCCGCAAGAAAGAGCCAGATTATGTTGGGAGGCCTTGCAAAGATACATCTGATGGAGACACAACCATTGTCCTTTTGAAAAAGGAGATTGAGTCAGCTCTTGGTAGCTTAAGAGAAGTACAGGCACAGATGGCCAAACTACTCAAAGAGAAAGATGAGATTAAGAAGTCGGAGATACATTGTCGAATAAACATGGAGGGTGTCACTGCTCAAGTCCTTAACTTTCAAACAGAAACAGATGCTACAGGAAAACAATTTGATCTCAAGCTAAATGAGTTGGAGCAAAAGCTTTTGACATTTGAGAAAAGGGTGAAGGAAACTAAATCTTATTGGATTCAAAAGAAAGAGGTAATATTCATTTTGTTCAGTCATTGTAAATTTAACACCTATTATGGGCTATGATGCTGTTTGCTTCCTCCATGAATGTCATCAAGCATCTGTCCAGCTTTATCGATAATTAGATAAATGATCAGTAGAGGATTTGAGTGTTCCTTCATATATATTTATGTCTTATGATACCCTTTTGTAATGGTTTTATGTAGGTGCTTGAATTTGAGTTGCGTGCTGCAAAGATGACTGCAGCACAGAAAACGGTTGAGGCTTCTGGTTTACTTGTTAAACTTGGAGAAGCACAAGACACAGTGAAAGAATCCGAAATTGCGAAACTTGCAGTGATGGAAGAAAATGAAATAGCTAAACTTGAAATAAGAAGGCTGAAGAATTTGGAGGACACGATCACCCATGAAAGAGACTCCTTAATCCATGAAGTGCAAGTCATTCAAAATTCTAGTGATCAGAAGGATCAAAAATATGACAACCTGGAGAGACAGCTCTATTCGGATCTTTCAGAAACAAGGAGTGTAGTTCTAGCCTTAGAGGATATTATTACACAGACCCAAACTGCATGCGTGGAGAATTTCACCTCAATAGTTTGTGAGTTCAACTGCTTGAAGTCCAAGGTTGTTCAGTCTACAAGCTTAACAAGGTCATGGTTGGAGGATATCTGGTCGGAGATAATAGCAAAGGATTGTGCTGTATCGGTGTTACACCTCTGTCACGTGGGTGTTCTGTTGGAAGCTGTGATTGGGTTGAATGCGGAAAATGGGTTGCTTCACCATGGTGTGGGTGAGTCAACCACGTTGATAGCTGATTTGAAGGAGCACAACTTGAGAGCAAGAAGAAACATCTTTGATCGAGTCTCAAGAAAAGAAGAGGAGACTGATAAGTTAAGCTGTATGCTAAGTGCCTTTGAGAAGAAAATTCTGGATTTGCAACTCCTAGAAAAGGAAATGTTGGCCAGGTCAGATTCTATGGGTTATGAGCTTTCCATATTGATGAAAGATTTAGACGCGACTAATGTGAGTGCTTTGACAGCCCTGTTGGATCAGCAGAAGTTGTTTAGAGACAAAGAGGATCTAATGATGTTGGATTCAGCATCTAAAGGTTTTGAATCACTTATTCTAGCAACAGAGATGAAACAACTGGCTGTGGATAAGGCTGGTTCTGAGAGAGAGACAGAAGCATTTAGAGCAATTTTTGAAACTTTAATTAAAGAGATTATCTTTCTTCAGGTAGATGTTGAGCTGGAAAAGCAAGTATGCATGGCTATAGAAGCTGATGCTGCTGTTTTAAAAAATGTGGTGGAAGAAACAGTTTCCAGCAAAGATGCCGTCTCATGCAAGCTGAAAGAGTGCCTCTCAGAACTTGCAAAAACATATGAAATAAACAAGATCCTTGAACGAGATATTCAATCATTGAGTGAAGTTGCTTTCATAAATGAGAAATTAAAAGCTGAACTTGGTGATGCCATGGGAATCAAGGAGAGTTTATCATCTGAAATTCAGGTTCTCGAGATTCAAAATGAGCGGTTGGATAAAGAGTTGGCGGCGAGGGATGCAGCTCTTGAAAGTTCTCTTTGCAACCTGCAAATAGAAATGGAAAGTAGAGAAGCAGAGTTACAAAGGCTGAGGTCTGTAGAGGAACAGAATGTGACATTGCAAAGTGGCGCAAAGGAACTGCAGGCGAACTACTGCAGAGTTCTTGAAGATTTTCAAGAGAAGAAATCTGAAATTGAGTCTTCTAATAGTCGTGCGCATGTCATTGAGCAAGAAAACAGTAAATTGAAGGAAAAAATATGCTCGTTGGAAACTTGCATTTCTAGCTTAAATACTGAGTGTGTCATGAGAGATGAAGAACTAGATAAGCTTCAGAGTTTGCACTCAAATTTGGTGGAAGAGCTCAAGTTAAAAAGCCAGGATCTAGAAATTCAGTCCAGCCTATTAAATTCCTTGAAGGCGGATAATTGTTCTTTGAGAAACAAGCTTATTGCTACTGAGAAAAGTAAGGACGGTGTGTTTAGCTTGCTCGCTTTGAACACTAAGAGCTGTTCTGATTTGCTCCAATCTGTAAATATTGCGGGTAACATTCTTCAAGTTTTCGATGACAAAAGTATTGTGCTGGTAGAGAAAATGTTGAATGATATCCGCGTAAATGATGAAATGTTCTCTAGGTTCATTGGGGAGCTTGAATGCTTGGAGAACTCTGTTAAAGAATTGATGTCTGATAATTTGTCTCTCCAGACTGAGTCGGCAAGGAAAGATGAAGTCCTGAAAGGCTTGCTGTTTGAGTTAAATACGTTGCAAGAAACAACATCTAATGCCAAAGACCAACATGATGAATTCGAAGAAATAGTTACAGCTATGAAATCATTAAAAGATGATCTTACCTGTAGAGCTGTTGAGCTTGAAGAAGCTATTGAGCAAAGGCAGGCGCTGGAAGCTCAATTGAAGGAGAAAACCAACTTCTGCTCAAAACTTGAGATGGATCTATCAACAGAGCGTAAGTCGCATAAACTTATTCAGAATGAGAATGTTGATCTGAGAGCTCAACTGGAGGATGTCCAAGTAGCAAACACTTCCATTGAGGAGGAATTGAAGGAGAGAGGCAAGCTGCAGGAATGTTTAGAAGAGGAACTCTTTCAAATGGAAAACACCCTGGGTCAAATGAATGCTTTGCTTGATGGATTGAAGAATGATCTGAACAAAGTCACCAGTGAGAGGGATCATCTTAATTCCGAGGTCTTTGATTTGAAAGAGAAGTTCGAAGCGGTGCGAGCTTTGGCTGAAGAAAATGAAGCAATCTCCGTGGAAGCTCGGCAGGTAGTTCTGTAATTGCTAATTTCCTTTTTTTTTGTTGATGCTGACATGCTTACCTGCCTCTGTAGTTCCTAACTGTCTTCTGTTTCATGGTTCCTGATCTGTGATCGGTTGTGTGTTTTAGATTGCCGAGTCAACAAAGGCATACGCAGAAGAGAAGGAAGAGGAGGTGAAGTTGTTGGAGAGGTCCGTTGAAGAGCTAGAAAGTACTGTTGATGTACTGCAAAACCAGGTATATACTGAACTTTTGTTTCAAAGCTCTCTCTCTCCAACATACAAACTTAGAGTTAAGCTACGACACATGCGTCTGATGTGCTTAAATTTCCTCTATGCTAGTCGGACATTGTCAGAGGGGAGGCTGAAAGGCAAAGGTTGCAGAGAGAGGATCTAGAAATGGAGCTTCAGGAAATAAGAAATCAGATGCTGACTGTACAAACATCTGGTGTGAACATGAAGTTAGAAATGCAAAACATTATGAAGGAAGACGCTGACTTGCAGAGGTTTGAGAATGAGATACTTCATAATTTGTTTACCCTGTTTGAAAAAGTTTGAATATAGATTCTAATCTTAATTTTCCACAGTGATGAAATCAAATATCTGTTTCATCTTTCCACAGGCATCTTCAAAATAAGGAAAGCGACTTGCAAGAATCCAGAAAACAAATTAAAGATCTTGAAAAGAATATGGCTGAGAAAGATGCAGAGGTATGTACTTTTTGTGCTTGTTTACTATATACAAGATTCATTTTTTAAAAAATGCTCGCTCAATACAACCTTCGTTCATAAATAATTTCATGCTTGCGAATTTTGTTGTTTTTGTTTTGCGCATATCAGATTTCTCGGTGCATAGCTCATATTTCAGAGTTAAATTTACACGCAGAGGCACAGGCATGCGAATACAAGCAAAAGGTTAATTATTATATTCCCCGTTGCTTCAGTACTAGCTATTAAGTGGAGTCTGCATATTGCAATGCTTAAGCATCTTCCATCAATTAACTGATTTTATTTACTATATACTGAAACCAGTTCAAAACATTGGGAGCCATGGCCGAACATGTCAAACCTGAGCCTGTTTTTTCCCATATTACAAACTCAATGTCCACAAAACCAGAGAAGTATGCAGTGAAGTCTAGAGGTTCTGGTTCCCCCTTTAAATGCATTGGACTGGGCTTGACTCAGCAAATAAAGTCTGAAAAAGATGAGGAGCTTACTGCTGGGAGGATTAGAATTAAGGAGCTTGAAGCCTTGGCTGTAAATCGACAGAAAGAGGTAAGAGTGTTAACCCA
The DNA here is from genome assembly GCA_023531295.1 of Papaver armeniacum. Lineage (NCBI taxonomy): Eukaryota > Viridiplantae > Streptophyta > Magnoliopsida > Ranunculales > Papaveraceae > Papaver > Papaver armeniacum. The sequence continues at coordinate 119,820 of JAJJWW010017841.1, forward strand.
CAGGTTTGATTTTTGTTTCTGTTCAGATACAGAAAAATCTCATAATTCATTTATCATTCTCGTTAATTTTCTTAGTTTTTCGCAGATATTTATGCTGAACGCTAGACTTGCTGCCGCAGAGAGCATGACTCATGATGTTATTCGGGATTTACTTGGAGTGAAGCTAGACATGACCAACTATGCTGTAAGATATTAATCTACGAGTTAATCTTGTTGCTTGCTTATTTTTATTCTGTGTCTACTCTTTCTCCTGTTTGGAGTTGTTCTTGCTACATTAACAATCTAATAATAGCTCCATTTATAGAAGCAAGGGTCCCTTTCTTCTATTCTTTGTTTTTAAGTCTCTTCAAATTCTAACCGTCTTTCCTTTGATATAATGTTAGTCACTAGTGGATCATCAACAAGCGCTAAAAGTTACGGACAAAGCTCGGCCTGAGACTGATGAATCCTCTGGAAAGGTTAAACTAAGCCTTGCTTACTACATTTTATTTTGATGCCGCATACATTTATCTTCTAAAAATAATGTATTCTACAGGATCACGAGGTTGTAAAACTGAAGCAGCAGTTGAATGCGTTTATTGAAGAGAGACAGGGGTGAGCAACCGAAATTGTCAAGGTTTTTGACTGTATTTTTGTATTGTTTTTATTACTCAGTTATTATTCTAAGTGGATGAGTCTCTCACTAGATGGCTGGAGGAAATAAACCAAAGACATGCAGAAATGGTGGCTCTACAAGTTGCTTGCGAAAAGCTTCGGCAACGTGATCAGTTTCTCACAACTGAAAGCGAAATGTTGAAGGTTTGCCTACCTGCCATATCTTTGTATTGCCAACAGTTCTCCAGTGTAGGTGGATTCCTTAGGTTTTTAATTTTCCTTTTTGAAACTTGTAGATTGAGAATGTGAACCATAAGAAGAAGGTGATGGATCTTGAAGATGAAGCGAAAAAGTTGTCAGGGCAGCAAAATCTGCAGCAGCGTATACATCATCATGCAAAAATCAAGGTATGGACTTTTCAATCTTCAATTCAACTCAAGAAGCTGACATCAAAATTAGAGACAACTTATTGGTCACTTGAAACATTCGTGTTCCAAAGAATATTAGCTGTATAAATTGTATCTAGTACCTCCCTTTTTATTCTGCACTACTGATATTGAAGTACACAATCATTACACCTTTCAATTCAATAGGAGGAAAATAATGTACTAAAAGCTCATAATGAAGACCTAAGTGCCAAGCTACGACGATCCGAGATAATCTTATCACGGGTTAAGGAAGAACTTGCTCGTTATCGTGCTTCTGAAGGAAGGAGCCCCTTTATCAATTTTGACGAGGAACAAAGATTACACAAGAAACTCAAGGTTCGCAATCTGACTAGAAGAAAATACTTCCTTCGTGTAATTTTTGGCCTGAATGATTTTATCAGTCAAAATTTGTTGTCTGGTTTGGGGGGGGGTTTCAAGGGTGAGTTCTTCTGTCTTGAATGCTCATATATTATATTAATGCAGGAAACCGAAGAGGAGAGGCTTCAATTGGCACAAAAGTTATTGTGCTTGTGTACAAGTATTTTGAAGGCAGCAGGAATAACAAGGCCTGTATCTGATATAAGTCTCTCAGGAGCAGAAGATGCACTCGAGCAGCTAAAGAACCGGGTGTCTTCCTTAGAGAGAGAAGTAAAAGATATTGAATTTAAGGTGATACTGACAACATTTTTTTTTTTTTTTCTTTGGTTAGTCACAAGATTATTCAATTTGCAGATTGTGAAACTAACAATACTGTGCTACATTTTTTTTTAATTACGCTAACAGAGTAGGATAACAAGTGAGCAAGTTCGATTATCTGAGCTAAAGCAACAATCATCACCGGTAGGTTCAAGGACAGATGAGAACAATCCAACACCGAGAAAGTCACCCTTCCTAACTTCATTAGGCCGATAAGTCGATGTCAGCACATTGTAACTCATGTACAACTTCTGTTAGCTTTTGGCTAACAGTTCTTTAGCTTACAAGCTCACACTCTCTGTATTTATAACGTGTATCTCAAAAAGAAAGCTAACCGGCTCTCCCTAATACCAAAAATATTTTTTGTATCTGTGAATATGTTCACCTTGTCATGTACATGTATATAAAAAATAAAATCAATGCATAATTGAGATATACCAATGAGTTCAAAAATGACCTCCATTTAGTTTACAACATTCTTCTGTTTCTTGCTTCAAAAGAAAAAAACAACAATTTCTGTTTCTCGTGTTGTTGTCATACAGAGGGGAAATAATCACATCCCAGCGCAAGCGAATGCTGCTGAAACAAAACATCTGAGAAAAAATGGTTCCTCGAGTCGGTTTGACGAAAAACAGGCGATTAGTCAAGCGAATAAGTCAACCTAGTCAAAATTCAATTCCTGATCAATTTCGTACCCAATCTTTGTGTTTCTTCCTTGTCTTCTTCTTTGATTGTAGCCTGATTGATCTTTTCTTCTTTTTTTTCCTTGTTATTTCCCTTTTAGTCCTATTTTGTCCATCCTTATCCTTCTGTTTTGGTTTAACCTACTTTAAAACTTCCCTTCTTTTGATGTTTTAGAATCTTACTATTGTTTAATTCTCTACCCAATTATAGTTGTTTGATTCTGATTCATTGATGGCTAGTTTTAATGTGGGTTTTTGTTTTCTTTCAATTTTTTACAGAATTATGCAGTATTGAAGACGCGTTGTCTGCATCAGTGATTACGGCAATGTTGCTCAAGTTTCATTGGTTACAGGTCTGTTGGCTTATCTTATATGCAGTGGTGCATCTTTTGTATCCTATTATTGGGTTTCTGATATTATTTGATACATGGGATTTCAAGATTGCTTTTACCCACTTTAATTATCTGTATCATAAGCTTTATACTGTTGCTTCAACACCTGGTACAAACTTATATTGCTCACCTTCTCTAATTTCAATACCTTTCAATGTCTATCATCGAAATACTGTCTTTTTAGCTCCACCTACCTACTGTCTGTGCTTTGAAATCTTATCCTCATATGCTATAAATACTTCTCAAACCATTGTTTTTCCTTTATCCTTACAAACCAGCTATCTGCATCTTATTTTCCGTCTTCACTTACCCAGAAATTTTAAGGCTTTTTGCTGATATTGAGGAAACAATTGTTGTTGAGCCAGATGGAGTCCATCCAACTACTTCTACAAAATTGAGCCATGATACAAATGAATGTTAACTCTCCGATCTTTGAAAAGGTATTCATGCCGCTAATCTTTGCAGTGTTTCTCGCTAGGTGGGATTTTTCTTTGAGAAGCAACCTTACAAACTCTGTCCAGCATGTCGTGTACCAAATCATGATTCTGATATGTGTAATGATCGAAGGAATAGGCGTATCAATATGGAAAGCACTATAAGGAATCTTGGCCCTGCTGTTGAACAAATTGTTTTGCCTGTTCGCAATCCAGAAGAGCTGGCTAATATGTATATGCAACATGGTCATCAATGAAGATCTAATCTTAGAGAACCAGTTTCTTTTGAGTCTGGACCTCTTGATGGTATGCTTTTGTCTTACTTTACAGCTACAGACTCGCAGTCGAACTCTTATATTGCACCAGGTGACAGAGCATTACCACATCAGAATTTAGATACGGCTATTTCAAGTACTTCTTCTGTCAACCGTACCTTTATTCGTCGTAAAAGATGTCGCAATCTTAGTACTGTGGTACTTTCTGATGATGAGTCTAACCAAGCTACGACGAGTCAACCTCGAAATGATTCAACAAGGGGTAACCATTTTACTGAAGCTAATACCAATGTTAACTTTGAACCAGCTGCCTCAGACATTGCTGCTACGAATCATCTCCTGAATCGTACTATCACTGATGCTGGACAACATGTTTATTTCTATAACCCTTTTAAAAATATTCTTGATTTACTTGATTTTCTTTTTATTCCTACTGCTTGTTTTTGTTTACTGTTTTCCATCATGAAAATTCTCTCTTGGAATTGCCAAGGTTTTGGCAATCCTTCTACTAGGGATTACCCGCATTTGTGTATTAAAAATCATAACTTGGATATTTTCTTTCTTTCGGAAACAAAAATTGAGTCGCTATGCATTTCTACATGCAACGGTTTGAATATCCTAATGTTTGGTATGCTTCGTCGGTTGGTCATCCGGTGGTATTTTACTTGGCATGGAAACAAGGCATCGATCTTAATATAATGCATACAAATAGACACTCTGTTCATGCATTAGTCCACACTCATTTGCATCATTCGGATATTTTGTTAACTTGTATGTATGGGGCTCGTGATTCTATAGAAAATCAAGAACAATGGAATTATCTTTTAGAAATGCAACCTCATGTAGATCTTCCTTGGTTACTAATTGGAGACTTAAATTTCACCATGTCTGATTCGGAAACAATTTCTTCTCATGTTTCACATCATCAACACTCTCGCATTATTAGGCCTATTATCCATCAACTAGGCTTAATTGATTTGGGTTTTTCTGTTCATTCAACTACTTGGTAGAATAACAGATCAGACAGTGAGTATACTGCATTTAGACTCGATAGAGCTATGGTTAACACTTTATGGTTGAACGATTACTCTCGGCTTTTTACAAAGATCTCCCTCCCGTAGCTTCGGATCACTCACCTATTTTGTTATCCACTTCACCAGAATTAGGTCACAGAAATAGCCCTTTTCGATTGTACAGATGTTGGTTATCTCATTCTTCATGCTCTGACATCATAAATGATAGTTGGTCGCAAACTTTTTTAGGATCACCATCCTATCAGTTTACTTCTAAACTAAAATTTACTAAACATCAACTTCTGTTATGGAAGAAACATTCCTTTGGAAACATAGAATCTAATATTCAAAACCTTAATCATCAACTTAATATTTGTTATAGTGAGAACCTTCCAACCAATCACCCGATATGTTTGTAACCTAACTAATGATCTTCAATATTGGTTACATATTCAAAAGGATTATTACGGATAAAAAGCATGAATACATTCTTATGATCTTGGCGAAGGAAATACCTCATTTTTCCACTCTCAAGCAAACTACAATAAAAAGAAGAATCAAATCTCGGCAATTAAGAATTCTTTTGGGATCTGGTATGACAACAAAGAAGATATGAAGAACATTCTTCTGCAACATTTCTCTGCTATCTCAACTTTTTCTACCCCGTTTCAGATAATTCTTTGTTGTCTCAATTTCAAAAATGTATCACAGATGCAGATAATGACAATCTTCTTCGAGTTCCATCAGCAGAAGAGATCAAAGATATCGTTTTCCATATCAGGCCATGGGCATCTCCAGGAAATGATGGCTTTCAAGCAAGGTTTTATCAACATTGCTGGACTACTGTTGGTGCTGAGGTAATATCAATGGTTCAACACTTTTTCATTCATAAGTTTATGTTGAAAGAGATTAACCGTACTTTTCAAATTCTCATACCCAAAATCCCACACCCACAATCCCCTAGTGATTACAGGCCAATTAGCTTGTGCAATCTTAGTTATAAGATTATTTCAAAACTAATTGCCAATCGACTGAAACCTCTCTCACCATATATCATTTCCCCAACCCAAGGTGCTTATGTTGCAGGTCGACATATTTAGAATAATATAATCATGGCTCATGAACTAGTCCATACAATGAAACAAAAAAGAAAAGGTAAAACTTCTTATATTGGACATAAATTGGATATGTCGAAGGCATTCGACAGACTCGAATGGCCTTTTCCTGTTTGATATTCTTCGGTCTCTTGGTTTTCATGAGGGCTGGATTCATCTTGTTCAGCAGTGTACTAGTACTTCAAGTGTCTCACTTCTTATTAATGGATGTCCTTCAGCTTCTTTTACTCCTTCTCGTGGCTGCATGACAAGGCGATCCTTTGTCGCCTTACCTTTTCTATTCGTTATGGAAGCTTTTTCAAGAATCATACAGTCTCGAGATCATACAAGGTAATTTAAAAGGAATAAAGGTTGTGAAAAACTCTTTAGAAGTTAGCCATTTATTTTTCGCCGATGATTGTTTACTTTTCCTAGAAGCTTCTCCATCTTTGACTTAGACATTTTGTGGATGTTCTTAATCGTTTAGTTGAAACACGGTCAGGTTATCAATTTGCAAAAATCGACGAATTTTTTCATTAAAAATGTCTCTCTGCTCAAAGAATTCAGTTCTCAAATATTCTTCAGATGAAGTCAATGGGACTTGGTGAAAAATATTTGGGCATTTCACTCTTCCGCATCGCTCAAGAACTCAAAATTGTAAACCTATTTTGGATCACATGAATGCAAGACTTCAAGGATGCGGTAGTAAGATCATAAATCAAGCCGGTAAGACTACTCAACTTAATTATTTTGAGTACCATGAGTTCTTATCATATGCAAGTTCTTAGAATTCCAGATTCAAATATTCAAGAAATGGATCGAATACAAAGGAATTATTGGTGGAATAATTCTTCTTGTCATAATAGTAGACATTTTATTAACCGGAATAACATGAGACTGCCCAAAAGATTTGGAGGACTAGGATTAAAGCATTTAACCCATTATAACTATGCAATGTTAGCGAAATTAGCATGGATAACCCAATTTAACCTTATGCTCAATCGTTAAAAGCCAAATATTTCCTTTATCATGATCTCAAGTATGAACCTCCTCCGATTCACAATAACTCTAGTCGGATATGGCGGTATTGCTCATGGAGTTCAAATTGTTCAACAATTAAGTAAATGGCGGGTTGGTAGAGGTGATACCATTAACATCCTGGAAACATAACTGGATTCCAAGTGAAGTGGTGGGCTTTATATAATTGGGATGAGTTAAATACTAATGATATTCAATGGGTGTCTCGATTAATGATTTCTGTGTACTTCTTAATGGGATATTCCTCTTTTGCATAAACTCTTTACAACGACTCGAGGTAATCTCTATTTTAACCATTCCGATAGATCTCAGTATGAAGATACTTTAATATGGCCACTCACATCAACCGGTAACTTTACAACAAGATCTACTTATAACCATTTGTGTAATGTTAACGCAACACCTTCAACTTATTCTTTCAATACCAAGTTCTGGCTCAAGTTCGAAATTACACATTCCATATAAGCTGCATGATTTTTCTATGGAAATTCATTCACAATGCTTTACCCGTTGGAGCTAACTTGCATCATACTTGATATAGTTGAAAGAAGTTGCATCCTTTGTAACTCATCTCATATTGAAGATATCAACCATTTGTTCTTTGGTTGTTCTTTTGTAAAAGCTATATGGAGAATTTGTCTACCCTAGCATTATCATTATGTTTATCAATTTCAAACTCGAATGACCGGGTTTGCTTCTTGGACCTCTACCGATGCAAAAGAATCAACTTTTCCTCTGAAGCTCCTTCTATTCATGGAATATCGCCTATCCTTTGGCACATATGGAAGTTTAGATGCCAAGTTACTTTTCAACAGGCTGCGGCAAATGTTAATTCTGTGTTATATCCATTTGTTCAAATACTTAACTGATATTGCTACTACTACTGTTTCAGCATCTCATCATTTAAGGCATTCTAGACATCATGTAGGTCATATGCATCATTGGATCTCTCCACCGCCAGACATTTTAAAGATGAATATTGATGCTTCATTTGACAAAAGTTTTCATTTAGCTGGAATTGCTATGATTTTGAGAAATTCTACTGGGGCATATATTGCAGGAAGAGGACTCTTAAAGCGAGCTATACATCCTAACCAGGCAAACACTTGGGCACTTCTTGAAGCTATGTTGTGGGCTCTAACTAACATATGGAATAAGGTTATATTTGAGTCTGGCTGTAAAAATTTAGTTCAGTATGTAACTGCTGGGTTACCTCTGCCTCATTGGCAATCTAGTTTTATGTTAAATAGGTGTGTCAGTCTGTTTAATCAACAATGTAAGTCTGGTTGGTCTCATGAATCTCATTGTCATCATCAATGGGCCGATCATATATAAAAGTGGGGCATAATACATCCGAATAAGTGGTCGGGTGAGCATGTGTCACCCGATCCGGCACATCCGACTTATTACGGGTGGATATCCAATCTGTACACTAATATTATAAATTATTCACTAAAAATCCGACCGACATCCGGATTCTCGTTAAGTTAACAATTATTCATATTCAACATATTTATCTTGTTAATATTGATATTATTAGTTGCTTAGTTAAAGTAGTATATAAATTTCTAATATTATATATTGATATTAGTTGCTTAGTTGAAGTACTAGTATATAAATTCATGATATTATATTATATTAGTAAAGGAAAAATTGAAAGTTGATAACCCTTAATAAGCCTGGCATTTTAAAATTGAAAGGAATTATGGGCGACTAATAAAACAAAATAGGATCATCCAAACCTAAAATCAACCCACCCCTTATCTCCCGTTTTTCATAATGGAGAATCTACTCTTAACAGTCGATAGTTAAGTTTATAATCGGGAGTTATAATAGTTAGTGTTATGAAATCATTTGAGTTATTAAGATTTTAGATTTTAGATAAGATTCATAAGAAGAACAAGAAAAAGAAGTAGAAGTGGAAAAAAAATAGGTTTATCTAAAATCAAAACAAAAATGGATGAGTATGTAGAAGAAGGTGGGAAACATCAATAAGAATATTATCATGTCGAAGGTTCAAAAAAATGCATTCAATACCATTAACGTCCCAGAACGATAGATAATAGAGTACTTTATCCACCGATTATACCCTTCTGTTCAAATAGAGAAGCACATTCGGTAGTCCCGTGATGTTCATTATCTACCGATCGTGATAGTCGCCCGAAATTCTATTTTTTTTCAAAACTAAAGAAATTTCGAGTTTCTCTACTTTCACAATCGGTAGTTTAGTGATGTTTATTATCTACCGATTGTACGTGATGTTCATTATCTACCGATTGTGATAGTCACCCCAATTCTTATTTTTTCAAAAATAATGAAAACTTTAATTTATCTACATTCACAATCGGTAGTTTAGTGATGTTCATTATCTACCGATTGTACAGTCAGTAGTCTCGTGTGTTCATTATCTACCGATTGTGATAGCCGCCCTAAATTCTTATTTTTTCAAAAGTAATGAAATTTCGAGTTTCCCTACTTTCACAATCGGTAGTTTAGTGATGTTTATTATCTACCGATTGTACAATCGGTAGTCTCGTGATGTTCATTATCTACCGATTGTGATAGTCTCCCCAATTTCTTATTTTTTCAAAAGTAATGAAAATTTTAATTTCTCTACTTTCACAATCGATAATTTAGTGATATTCATTATCTACCGATTGTGATAGTAGCCCCAAATTCATTTTCTTAAACTTCGAATTTCTCTACTTTTACAATCGGTAGACACATGTGGATGATATCTACCGATTATAGTTAAATTTTAACAATCTAGTTTACCTACAAATTATGGTTGATGTTCTTCATTTCTTAAGAACATCAACCATTATCGGTGGATAAAATCAACTTTATACCTACCGATTATTTTTCTGCTACTGTAAACCCTAAAAAAAATCCCTATCAATTTTTTGATTTCAAGCAATCAAATCCTAAATTTGGATCACCGTTTTGTTTGATTAACATGACTTTTTTTTTTAATTAATTTTCTAAGTTTCAACTTTAAGGTTAATGAATTTTGGATTTTGATTTTAAACAATTAATCCTAAATTTTTTTTGATCGACAATATTTGGTTTCAATCAAAATTAAACGATGAATGTTTTTCTCGATCGGTAGAATAATAAAGGAGAAGAGGAATGTTATGATTATGAAAATAAAGGATATAGGTTTAGTTTTAGTATAAGGTGAAGGATAATATAGATAATTTCTATTTTAAGACACCCCATAGCCATCTTCACTGGATGGGAATAAAAATGCCGCCCCTAATTCTTTCCAAGTCACCCCTAAAAATGCCAGGTTAATAAGGAATATTACCTCGATTTAGGGACCCTAGCCCATTGGATTCTTTGGGACTAAACCAAAGCCCTTGGTGCATGTTCACAAGAAGAAAGGGCAAAAGAGGAATTAAGGAAGGAGTTGAGGCCAAAATAGTTGGGACCATAATAAGAGATGACAACGAAGAAGTACTATCAACGCAAGCTGTAGTCAAAGACCTGATCGTACAAATAGTGCCCGCGTCAAGGCTCAAAGCGACTCCTAACAAAGGCAAGCAATAAGAGAATGAAGAACTGTCTGAGTAAACCAAGGTTACATAATATGCAGAAAGAGCTAGAATGGCATATTCAGTGCCTACAGGAGTTACGACCAAGTTAAGCGTGATCGGGCTGGAGCAATCCAGGGATGGGTGACCTCCTGGGAAGTTGCTGCAGGATGGCCACAGCGATGCCCGTTGAAAACCCCACACTGCCGGATAACCGCAGTGGCTAAGTGGAGATTGTACCAATGGTATCAGATCCGATGGCGGGTCACCTGCCGAGGCGGCAGAGACACTGGACATATTACTCTAGGTATTGGTCTCATAAGGGGTAGATTCTGAAGCCGAGGACGACTCTAATTTTAGGTGGTGGTATTGTAATACCACGATTCGGCAGGTAGGGTTCGTCAATTGGAATGTAGGTAATGGTTTGTCCTTTCCTAACACCGAGGCCTTTTTAACACAATTGGCTCAAGAGTTGGCGGAAAACTCTTCAGTTAAGCGTGCTCGGGTGGGATCAATCCAGGGATATGTGACCTTTCGGGAAGTTGTTGTTGGATTACCGCATAAATGCCCGTTAAAAAACCCAGACTGCCGGATAATCGCAGTAGCTAAGTGGGGGCAACATCGGTGGAGGGCCGGATCATTACAAATGGTATCAGAGCCGACGACGGGTCACCTTCCGTGGGTGAGAAAGTATGTGAGTAGTCACAAGATGGGTGACCTTCCGGGAAATTGCTGTTGGATTACCGCATAGATGCCCGTTAAAAAACCCACATTGCCGGATAACCGCAGTGGTTAAGGGGGAACAATATTGGTGGAAGATCGGTCATTACAAATGGTATCAGAGTCGATGAAGGGTCACCTGCAAAGGGTGAGAGTATCTTTGGACGGATTACTCAAGGTACTGGTCTCATAAAGGGGAAGGGAACATCGGAGATATGCGCTTGAATAAATTCCGGAGCCGAGGACGACTCCAATTTAGGGTGGTGGTATTATAATAACCCTATCCGGCAGGTAGGCAAGGGTTAAATCGATTGGAATGGTTTGTCCTTTCCTAATACCGAGGTTTTTCAACACAATTGGCTCAAGAGTTGGATGAAAAATCTTGAATGTAGGTGCTCGGGCGGGAGAAATCTAGAGGTGGGTGACCTTTTGGGAAGTTATTGCTAGATGACTGTAGCGATGCCCGTTGAAAACCTCACACTGCCGGATAGCTGCAAAGTGGCTAAGTTGGGACAATATCGGTGGATGGTCAAGTCATTAAAAATAGTATCAAAGCCAACAACCGGTCACCCGTTGAGGGTGAGAGAGTATCTTTGGACGGGATACGTGAGGTAATCGGTCTAATGAGGGGTGGAACGTCACCGATCCGAGTTTGTGTATATTCGGAGCCGAGGATGACTTTAGTTTAAGGTGGCGATATTTTAATAACTCGATTCGGCAGGAAGGGTTCGTTGATTGTGTTGGAGCATTGCTCGGTCGAACTCACAAGTGTTGCTATCTCAAGCTTGTTGTCAAATTTAGTCGTCAAAACCATATCTTGATTTCTAGTCTACAATTTGTTAAGTCTCGGACAAGGATATAAATGTAGTTGAGAAACAGTGGATCACGGTAGTCATTATTTCTTTCTACCGTTTGAAGGAGAAGATCAACCGAAGCTTTCAGAGAACTTCATCAACAAAAGGTAAGTGAAGACTGCCACCTATATCTCAAGTTATATTCACTTTCTAACATTTGAGACGATGTCGCATAACTAATTATACTATTATGCATAGACAAGAATTTCGAGTCGATAAATAATTATCTAGTTAACGAATTTCTCGAAATATAATGACTAAACTTTATGAACATTTGTTCATACTTGATGAATTTAGGTTAAGGACAATTTATTGTTCGGAATCAAAATCATGATTCAAACTTATCATTCGGAAATAGCCTGGAACAGTGATATGTGTCATTAATGTTATTCAGGAATGTTTCGAGTTGATTTAGAAAGAAATATAGAACTACTATAGATTCAGATACAAGACAGTATCATCAATCTTACAAACCGGGAAAACTATTATAAGTCTGAACCCGTATTACATGTACTCGTAGACATAGTGGAGTAGCTATATATCGACTTCAGATTTGTGGTACACATATTTTAATTGTTAGAGTACTGCTCGGTTGAACTCGCAAGCGTTGCTATCTCAAGCTTGTTTGTCAAGTTTAGGTTCTCAAAACTATAAGTCTTGATTTCTAGTCTACTTATACGAAGATCTACCGAGGAGAGCTTGGAGGAACTTCATCAACAAAAGTTATGTGGAGACTAAAACTTATCTATCACTCAAAAGTCTATTCTATTCCATCTCCTAATGAGACTAAGTCGTATAGCTATATAGACTTTTATATTATACACATTTGATATTTCGAGCCGAGTTTAACTCGCTTATCTATTTCTCGAAATATGTGTTGGAAGCTTTTTGCTTTAGCTACGTTCGTCATTATTCTTGACGAGTTTAGTTAGAAACAATTTCTTTGTTGGAAACTAAATAATAAGTCAAAAGATGATCATGTGAAAATTGCCTTGAAACATCTTACATGATTTGTGTGAGACAGTCATTTGATTTCGACTCGGAATGTTTCCTATTGATCATTCGATCACTTGAAAGTACTTATAAGTTAATGGTATGTGTGAGACATCCATCGTCGTCTTCTAAGGATGTTTTAATGATTGAAATGGGAGTTTAAAACAATTAACCATTGTCTGGATATAACATTTTATACATACCAGTATGCAAACTATTGTAGTATGATTTAGGTATGGAAACCCAGTTTGCATACCAGTATGTGAACAGTTTTAACTGTTAAAGTCCGGGAACCAAGTTTGCATACCATTATGCGAACGGTCTTACCTGAGTTAGGTACGAGACGACAATATGCATACCGGTTTGCGAACTGTCGGACAAGACCAAAATCCGGAACTATAGTTTGCGTACCCATTTGCAAACTTAGTTGGTTAAGTTCTAAAATCGTTTAAGTATGTTTTCATACTCATGAACAAATACATTAATAAATTAAGGAATCCAATCCTTGCAAACCGTGGCTTAATGTTCATGAATTGATTCTCATGAATCAATCCGATTTTGCTTCAACTGTTTCTTATATTACTTTTATGAGTATACAATTGAACAACTCTATGAATAACACAATTAGATTCATTTGATTATCATTGATCTAGAAGTCTTAGATGAATGTGGATAATACAAAAGTGTTCATATGGCTAACTTCGGTTAACTATTGTTGAGCCAACTCAATATACACGTTTAGGTACGGTTACCCATATCTAAATGAAGGTATATTTCATTTGTGTGTAACAAGCTAAGACCATCTAATGGTGGAGAGATATTGCTTTGGTTTTAAGCAAACTTAGCTTGAATCTTTAATCAGGTTTTCATCTAACGGTGAATATTGATTGTTTGTTACTAAGCTAACTTAGAACGCAAACCCTGATTTGAAAGACTGTATAAGGGAGAACTCTAACAACTGGAAAACCTAATCCCCACACTTCTGTGTGATACTTGTTACGACTAGAGTCGACTCTCCTTTAACTTAGGTTATTCCAAAACTATTATAGGTTAACGACTTACTTCATTGGGATTCGTGAAGCCATACCCAACTATTTTCTCTGTATAGTTGCGTGTTCTGATCTTACATGTTTTATCGTATTGAGTACTATATTTCTCGAGATTTGCTCGAGATTTTTCTCCGATAAGTAAGATATAAAAAGTAATCACAAATCTCTTAAATGCATTCTTTGTGATTCCACAATAACTTCTTCTACTACCATATAGTTAAGTTGTTGTGAAGTGATTGATATTTCTAGGTTGTTCTTCGTGAATATAAGATCAGATTATCAATTGGTTCCTGTTCACCTTGATTTATCAAAAGAAGGAACAAAACTTCATAGGTACTTCTGTGGGAGACAAATTTATCTATCAGAATAGATTTTTCTTTGGGAGACAGATTTGTTTATAAGTCTTCGACTTTGGGTCGTAGCAACTCTTAGTTGTGGATGAGATCAGCTAAGGGAATCAAGTGCGTAGAGTCCCGTTTGGGATTCAAAGGCGTAAGGAACGCAATTGTACATTAATAGGTGTGAGACTAGGTTAAGACTCAACTTCATTCCAGCCGAAGTTAACTTGTAGGCTAGTGTCTGTAGCGGCTTAATACACCGTGGTGTTCAAATCTGGACTAGGTCCCGAGGTTTTTCTGCATTTGCAGTTTCCTCGTTAACAAAATTTATGGCGTCTGTGTTATTTCTTTTCCGCATTATATTTGTTTATATAATTGAAATATCACAGGTTGTGCGTAGTTCAATCAATTGGTAAATCCGACCTTTGGTTGTTGATTGGTCTTTGGTACCGTTCAACATTATTCTCATACCAATCAGTTCACGGATTCATTCCTGTTGATTTAGTGATTGATTTGAGAAAGAGATATATAACTCTTAGATATGTTTTCTTGATTGAGTCTGACTGTCTAGTTGACTCTCTTGGAATTGTATTGGAGTTAGCCAATTCAGATTGCCGAACGAAATATTGAGTGTGGTTGTTGTACCCCCGTTTTTTCATTTATGCACATCATGTGAAAATCTGTTTAACCCGTGAACCGAATCGGTATGCATACTCGTATGCAAACCATTTTTGAACTGTGGTTACGGAACCAGGATTAGTTTCCAAACCGGTACGCAAACTAAAATAGTTCTGTATTCCTGAACTCGGCTGTGTTTCCAAACCGGTACGTAAATCGATTTAGTTCTTTAAACTGGGAATCGGTGATTAGGTCTTAAGGTTTCCAAACCGTTACGTAAACTTAAAAGTTATGTTAACTCCGGAACTCGGTTTGGTTAAATGTTTACAAACCGGTACGCGTATTCTGACTGAACCGACTCACGAACGACAATGGTATTTGTACCTTTTTGATAAGTGTAGAATACACCGTATTTACTATCTAGTAGTTTATGCTTTCTTTGCTATTTTTCGTGTAAATTATGTATTTTACGCTTGTTTTGAGTTTTATAGCTACTTTGGAGTCACACGGAGGAAAAGAAGAAGAAATCACCCAATTTGAGCCAAAAGGGCAAAAAAAGTCATTTTACAGGAGATTGATATATGGAGCCCATCCAAGGTTAAGGGGCAACCCTATTTGAAGGAGTACTAAATACAGATCAGCTAAGGATAAGGGGCTGGAAACTGGTTAGCCCTTATCAGAACTAACCACTTATTAAGGCACCCAAACTGGGGGTGGTTTTATGTGGGCGTTTTAATCCTGTTCGATTCTATACCCTAAAGTTAAGAGAGTTTTCTCTCATTTTTCTACACTGCACAAAAAGAGAAACAAGCAACGGTGATCTCGCCGCTCTACCCGATTCAAGTTTTCCGTGATCGATTCGAGATGTTGATATCGATCTCAGTAGATCGATCGAGAGAGGTAGGGGTTCGATTCATCGAGAAGGAGGAGGAAGATGCAACAATTGCTACTGATTTGTGTTGCTGTTTTACACATGAGAAGATAAGCAGAGGGTTTGAGTGTGACGATGGGTTGGTGGTGGAATCGATCGATTCAATTCGGCTGAGAGGAAGAAGATGGTGCTACTTTGATTAAACAAGAGAGATTGGATGAAATGGGTCTGCAATGGTGGTAGTCTCTCGATGAGAAGTCTCGGGAGAAGCGAGAATGATGGGCTCGGTTAGGTGAAGCTCAGGGAAGAATGGGATGCATTTAGTTTGAATTGAGGATGAACGATTAACTGGGAAAGTTCAGTAGCAGCTGTTGGTGCAATTGGTAGAAGAATTGCTGGTCTGGGATTGCAGGTCATATGGTGGAATGTGGAGCTGAATCGAGGCAAAGTAACACTGGACAGAAATTGGGTTTGTGTTGGTAATGGTACTGGACTCAGTGGAGATGGCTGCCGAGTAGCTCAGAGATGAAGAAATTAAGGTTTTAAAGGGGATTGAAGGAGCTGAGCTTGCGGTTTAGTGAGAAATTGATCTTGCTATGAAGAAGCCGAGGTCTCGAAACCTGGAGATGAAATTTGATTGTCCTGTTGCTGCTATGGGCCGTGGACCGATGGAGTTTGAAGTCCGCAATGGGTTTAATGGAGTTTTGAAGTCAGAAGAGAATGAAGCCGCAATTGGAAGATTGAAGCAAGTTTGAAATGGTTGAAACTAGATGTATGTATAGGTTTGTCACAGGAACTGAAGAAAATAGGCCTGAAGTTGGCCTGGAAAGTCCTGTAAACAGCCGAAACTCGGCCAATTTTCCCCTCTGACGAGTCAACTCGGTGCCGGTGATGACCGTTCCGATGACCGATCCAGCAACCGATCCTTCCCTGCAACTCAGCTGAGTAAGACCGAGTAAGAAGCTGACAGACCCTGACTCAGCCACTCAGACCAGTAAGCCGAGTAAGCCAACGAGTTAGAAGTCGACTCGATGACCCGACTCGCCATCCGGCTTGACTTCCTTGACCGTTGACCGACGTTTGACCGTTAGTTTGACCCGTTTGACCGTTAGTCCCAACGGTGGACCGACGGAATATTCCGTCGAATATTCTCCCCCGACGGACAAAATTTCCGGTGGCCGGCGGTGACGTTTCGGCCGGATTCCGCCACAATCCCGATTTTCGGCGAGCAAAAATTCTTAATTTTCTATGGACTTCTCTCATGGGTGTGAAGACTTGGGCTAGGAATTGGATGGAGAATTGGACTCAAATTTGGAAAGAGAAGATGAAGAGTTGAGAAAAGCTTGGAATTGGAAATTGAATTGCAAAAGGAAAAGGATTCTACTCCTTAGAAGATTTGGAGAATATTGAAGCCTATAAATAGAGAAGTTTTCTACAACTTCTACACATCTCTCTCTACATATCTTTTACACATCTCTACACACTTTTCTTTTCTTATTCTTTGTGTGAACTCTTTTAACATGAGTAGTTAATTTATTGATTGAGGATGAATTCCTAGTTCTTAATATGATTTGAGTTTTTGTTTTTAATTCTATCTTGAAGTTCTTCACATGATTATCGTTTGTTTTTACTAATAGGAATGATCTTAAAGACATTCATGATTGATTGATAGATTGTTTAGAATGCATGCTAAATTGATTTGTTAGTTTAATCTAAAGCTAGTGAAAGTTAGGAGATAAGTAATCGTTTCTTGACTCTTTACATAAGTAGCAAACACGAGACCTTGCGGAGGGATTCCGTGGAGCAATTGTGTGTAGAAACAATGCTAGAAAGTGAACCAAGTAACCGAGTTTAACTACTAGTACTAAACCTAAATTCATAAATCTTAATGCATTCCTGGGAATTACATCTTGTAAGCGGACCTCAAGGTGGTTCTTTTGAATAGAATCGATAACTAAGCGGACTGTTACTCGGTGAAATTAGGGATTTTGGGGCTAGCTAAGCGGACCTGCTATCCTAGGTTGGTGATAATCTGTGACTAATAACAAGTAGAAGAGAACATAACTTGATTCATTGTTTCGTAACGAAGAAGGATTCCTTGATCTTGTCTCTATTATTGCTTTCAACTTTACCTTTTAATTGTTTTGCTTTTTACACCCCCCTTTCGTGACAATTTTTTACAACTAGAATCTCGTGCTCCTCGTGGGATCGACCTTGACTGCCCTATATTACTTGTTAATTAGGTAGTAAAGTATTAATTAATTTGATTGCACCTACGACGCGCATCACTTTTACACCTACTAACCATGTCGATTATATTTTCAAGTGCGTTTAAATTATTTCTACAAGATAATTAACAGTTGATTAATTCTCTAAAAACACAAGAATTATTTGATCACATGTTTGTGACTCAGAGTTAATGTCTTATGTGTTCATGAAAATGAAGATTAAGCTTTTAAGTTCAAAACGGCCAATTTCGTATAACCATGTTGAACATAGTCTTTGTAAACGGTTCGGTTACGGTTTTACCTAACTAGAGTGTATATCTTGTTTATGTGAATCAGATTCAAAGATTCATCTAACAGTGAATATTGTTTGCTTGGTTCCAAAGCTATCTTAACTTAAAACTAAAGCAACTTATGCTTTGAATGTCTACAAAAGGGGAACTTCAAGCAACTGGGATCTTTGAATCCCGTCATTACTTTTTGGTGTGCCCTAGTTGTATATAAAGTCGTCTTCTTACTAACCCTTTTAGGGTTTAGTGACTACAAAGTCTTCATAGGGATTCGTGAAGCCAGGTCCGGTTATCTTTTCTTGACAACTCGAGTATCATGATCTATATTGTTTGTTGAGCTTGCTCCATCGATCAAGATAGATAGAAATCATCAAAGTTCTCTTCGTCTCAAACTTTGTTGATTCCACAAGTTTTATACTTTTGAGATGAATAATAATCTAGGATACACTTGAGGTTGCATAAGTCTGGATTTTGAGGTTAGCTAGACTTTGTCTATTGCTATCGATTTCCACACCTTTGATCAAACTCTTTGATTGTTAAAGGAAATCATATATAGGCTCAATCTATGGGAGGCAGATTTGGTTTAAAGTCTTCAATTGAGTTGAAGCAGCTCTTAGTTGGTGTGACGTCAGCTAAGGGAATCAATTGCGCGGAGTCCTGCTGGGATTCAAGAGGCGTAAGGAGCGCGACTGTACCTTAATTGGTGGGGTACCTTTTAGGTCTCAACTACTTCTAGTCCGAAGTTAATTGGTGGTAGGCTAGTGTCTATAGCGACTTAATACAGTTTGGTGTTCAATCTGGCCTAGGTCCCGGGGTTTTTCTGCATTTGCGGTTTCCTCGTTAACAAAACTTCGGTGTTTGTGTTATATATTTTTCCGCATTATATTGTTTATTATCTTTATAATTGAAATATCACAAAGTTGTGTATTGATCAATTATAGTAGAGACATCCGACCTAGTTTGTTGGATAACACTTGATTGATTCTTGGACATTGGTCTTTGGTACCGTCCAAGTAATCTCTTTCTAATTAGGCTCACACACTTGTTTCTGTAAACGTTTTAATCGCAAGAGAGAGATATATAACTCTAGATACTATTCCTTGATTGAGTTTATCTCTCGGAGTTGTATTGAGTTTGTCCATACATATTTCCTAAGAAAAAAGTGGTGGTGTATTTTGGTACCGCGATTTCAATTGGTATCAGAGCAGGCAAACACGCTAAGACCTAATAAGTATTTGGTTGAAGCATTCTGTCTATGTGGACATGAGTGCAATCTCGATAAACGTACTGCCATCATTTGATTTCACAAATTACTTATGGTGGAAAATTGCTATGGGTTCCTTTTTACAAGCATGTGACGTCGAGACATGGAAACTTGTAGTTATTGGATACAACGCACCAACAATTGTTGTAGACAGAGCCATTGTTGTTAAGCCATTAATACAATATAGTGAATCCGAGATAAGTGCTGCAAAGCATAATTCTGACAGGTTAAATGCTATTATCCACGCCATAAGCCCAGATCTTCAGCACCATGTGACTTCGTGCACTAAGTCTAAAGATGCTTGAGATATCTTAGAAACCGTATTTGAAGGAGATACCTCAGAGAAAGATGCTAGGCTTCAAAACCTAATTTCTGACTGGGAAAATCTTTGTATGTCTGATGAAGATTCGTTTGATGAATTTAATCAAAAGGTTTCTGGTATTGTTAATGCTTGTTTTGCATTAGGAAAGACTATTTCCCAAAAGGACATTGTGATGAAAATTCTCCGATCTTTACCAGCAAGATACGAGTCTAAGAAGCATGCCATCATGGAAAGGAATAACCTTGATACACTTTCCAGAAACACTCTTGTTGGAAAGTTAAAGATCTTTGATCATGAAATGCAATCCAAAGCCGGAAAGGATATTGCGTTCAAGGCACTGAAATATACTAAAACTATTAAAAGTGGAAGTGTTGACAATTCTGGAGATGATCTTGTTGATACTGATATTTCAGATGAAGATCTTGATAACTTAGTGTCAATGATCACAAGACAGTTTAAAGAACTTCTTTGGAAGAGAAGTAAACGATTCTCCAGAGAAAAACCTCAAATGTCAGCTAAGCTATATAATAGTATTTCTAACATTACTGACGATGAGGATATGCCACAGTGCTTCAAGTGTAAAGGTCTCGGTCACTTTTCCAATGAGTGTCCAAATCGTAAGAAATACACTGGTAACAAGAGTCTTGCTGCAACACTCAATGAAATATCTGAACATTATGATTCCGAAGAGGATGCTGGTTCAAGTGTAGCACTCTTGGGAGAAATTGTTAATTTTGATGAATGTAGCAATACTCATATCAATCTTGATAATTTAATTGATGACTCTTCATAAAAATCCATGTAATGGATTTTTCTTATACTAAAGAAAACTTTGTTACTGTTTCAGGTACCCTGTATCTAGCTGCTAATGTTGTTCCTAAATCAATCTCCAAACCGGCATGCCCTTATTGTTCCAGTGAAGGTCACAGACTCTCACAATGTTTCAAGTACAAACATAAACTAAGGTATGTCAACAAACTAAAACAGATGGCTAATCGTTGACAAATTTGCTTAAACTTGTTCAAAAGTCCAATCATGAGGTACACAAAGTTAACTCTTATTCTTCTAAAAGATTGATTGATTATAAGGATAAGGTAAAATCTCAAATGAAGAGAAGAGTCCGGGCTAAATGTTCCGTATTGAAGGATATTATTAATTTCGTGCAGGAATTTAGTGGTGAGCAATCCAATGCTCACCTCAACGCAATCTAATTGTGTTGAAAGGTGCACCTTATCTCATGTGCCCTTAAAAGAGATAAGCATTGTGCACTACATGGCTTTGGACTTACTTCGATCTCCATCTCTTATCTGTACATCTTAATCTAGTCTCAAGTAATGGTATTGTAATTCGATCCACGAAACCTATAGAAGGATAAAAAAGACATTTTTATTTCATTTTAGGTTTTATGTATTCTAGTGGTTCCGAACCCTGCAGTTGTTAGAGCATAGCTCGTTTGAACCCACCAAGCGTTGGTATGTCAAGTTTGGTTGTCATATTTTAGTGAACCAAAACTCATTTAAAGAGTCGATTGATTATTTACTAGAGTCAACTTCGTATAGGTTAGCTAGAAATTTATTAGGATAGGAGACATACAAGTATTACTCGAAGACTTGAAGAATGTGAAGAAGTAAAGAGCTACAACGACGACATCATCCTTCCTCTTGAGGTTAGTAATATTTTGACTTGAACTGTTTCATTCCTAATGTATCTTTCAAGTCGTGCTATATTAAAAACATAACTGCGAAGCTGTGAATGATTATACTCTATTTAGACGTAGTATTAAGGAATTACAATACGAAGTATAACGCCTATCTTTTGAACTTCGTATATAAGACATCGATATAATCGTATGAATGCTATTGCGATTATGTATGGGTATGGGTGAAGATTTTGTCATAGGAAAAAATGTTTTACATTCGTTAAAAGGAAGTACATTCATAAACTTGTTTTGTGAATCGAAAGGAAAATCGCTAGGCTTATTGGTATTGTTATTCATTGCAAATCTTTGGATTACCAATATGTGTGTTTAGTATAACCGCTCATAACTTGTTTATGTATCTTGGTAAAATTATTCACAATGCCTGACTTATGTATCGGTATGACTTTTATTAGTGAAACCAATCTTAAGTAATCACCTGAGATGGTATGATCGATATTTGTAATTGGTGTGATCAATTTTTGTCATTGGGTAACCGATCCTAGTACTTGGTGTGACGGATCACAAGAGAATGTGTAATCGATCCTTGTAGTAGGTTAACAAGTCTTAGTAAATTGGTGTAACTGATCCTATGACTTGTGCAGTCGATCACATGAGATTGTGGTAACAGATCCTGGTACTTAGTTAACAAAGTTTTGGAAACTAATGTGACCGATCCTAGTAGCCACATGGAGGTAGAACCGAAACTTGTGTTTGGTAGAACCGTTAAACCCATGATTGGTGATTTGATATTGTATCAATCACATAGTTCTTGGAAATCAAATGAACCAATTGTAAACTTGTTTGGAAGTGTAGCAAATCGGTTCCAAGATTGTAAATATGAAAAAGGATTTACAAAGTAAATATGTCGACATACTTTGAACACGTGCAACAATTCTTATCTATTATTGTTCAAAGATATTCCTTAATAACTAAAGGAGAATCCCGGATCGAAATAAATTGAGAATCTTTTAATTAAGGTTTTTAGTTTTATATGCTTTTAATTTCCAGTAACTAAATGCATATCTTTACTTAATAACTAAAGGAGAATCCCTGATCGAAATAAATTGAGAATCTTTTAATTAAGGTTTTTAGTTTTATATGCTTTTAATTTGGAACTAAATGCATTTACTAATTGGAGATTTTCTCTCGAGATTTGGTCAATATTTGGACAAAGAGTATTTCCGGGGAATTATGAAAACCGATTTGGGCGTTTATTGCATATCTTTGAGAATATTCGATTTTGGAAATTCCTTGGTGTCCAAACTTCCTTGGTCTATAAATATTGAAGTTTGCATTTCGTGCAAACTAATCCTCGAGCCACAAAACTACCTTGTTGTGTTGTTACTGATGCGTGAGCCGTCTATTCGGAGAGGAAAGTACCTAATTAGGCGAAATCTCTTACGACCGCTCGTTTTAAAGACTTCTTTGGGATTGGGAAGCTCTACGAGTACCGTTGGTTGGAAACTAGATAATTGCAGTTTATTATTAGTTTTCGATTGATTTGATTGACTGACGGTTGTTGAAATTTGATTGCACCTAGTTTGTTTATGCTTGAGAATCTTCTCTTATGATATAAGATTCACTCAAACTAGATCGAAGTATCGACGGGGATCTTTAGACTGTTTGTAGATCTAAAGACATCTTGTGATAATCCATCGTTAACAGACTTCGTTATGTGTGTGATTGATCACAAGAGATTCAAGTTATTTGTGTGCAGGTGTTTATTGAAGATTTAAAAAGATTTGAAGACAAATAAGATTTCTTATTTGAGTTCATAATCTTTGGTGTGTACAACACTTGGTCGGCTGGGGAGCCAACTATAATCGGTTTATATTTTGATAGATTGGATCGATTAGTTGTGCAGATCGGCATCAATATATTTCTTTTTGATTTATAAAATTGATTGCATAGTCTAAACAATTACTTTGGTAGTTGTTGAATAGATTGATCTAAGAACCCGACAAAGGAGTTTTTTGGGATAAACGGAAGATCCTTTTGTCAAACTCATATCACGTTGTTTGAAAAGAGTTGTTACCGAACAGATTTGTTGTTCCTTTACTGTTTGGAATTCGAACCAAAGGAATTGTTCCAAGTGCGTGACTTATTGCAAGTTGGAGGGAAGGGATACTGAGGGAACTAGGTGAACTATAGGTTTAGTTGCTTGGTCTCAACTATACGAAGTTGGTTTAGATTTTGTATAACGGCTTAATCCTAAGAGTATTCAATTCTGGACAAGGTCCCGGGGTTTTTCTGCATTTGCGGTTTCCTCGTTAACAAAATCTTGCTTTGTCTTTTACTTTTCTATTTCCGCAATTATAATTGTTTTTATTATAATTAGAAGTAAAATACACAAACGTTAATTCCTAATTACTTGATAACCATCCTATAATGTTTGGTTAAGTCCGAACCTATTATTAAGTAATCATACTTCGTTGTTTTATTGTCTCGATCTCGTATCCATAGACGATCACACGAAGTGTGAACCGATTAGTTGTATTGTATCGACCCAGTCCGTAGAAGATCACTTTCGGAGAAAGGACTTATATGTGAAAAAGTTTTAGATAAAGGTATATTTGGGTACCATCGTCTTTTCAGCAGTAAATATCTTCCACTTCAAGACTCATATCTCTTTCACAAGAAGCTTTGCCTGTTGAGCCATATATATTTGTGTTTCACAAATCCATTTTGTTCTTACATATCATGGAGGCTCGTAACCAAAAAGGAAGAACATATATATGTCCTTTCCTTTTGTCTCATCTCTTAAGAGGAAAATGAAGAATCATAAGAAACCTAGAGCGGATTACTCCAATCAGAAAATGTTTGAAAATCTTCTTGATGAACTTAAGAAAACCAAGAAGGAGGTGCAGGGAATGAAGAAGATTCTACAGAAATCTATCAAACTATAAGAATCTTTTGTAAATCAACAACCTACCAAGTTTGCTGGAACTAACACCTTCATTCATGAACCATATATTCATATGCCTGTTTTTTATAAGAAGTTTGGAGATGATAAAGAATTCTTCAAAGATTTTAAATACTAGAAAACTTCTTGTGAGAATTCATTCTTATTTTTGAATGATAACTAGGGTTTGGTATAGCAAAAATTGTGATTACACAAGCTATTTCCAACGATTTTCATCTTGCATGTTTTTAGATTTATTTATTTAAATTCTAGAGTTGTTGGAAGATGAACTTGCAGTATGTAAACATTATTGGTTTAATTATTGCAAAAGTATTATGAAATATATGTGCCTTTACGTTTTTCGTGAATCGAAGTGATATTTCATATATCCTCGTAAGTTAAATCTATTATGTTTTTATAATGGAAAATAGAACAAACTCTTTGAGAAATTTTCTCGCAGTATTGTTCTACTTGTGATCACACTTTTGTGTTTTTACTGCTTGACACACTTCGTAAGATTCTCTTATGTTAAGTCATATCGATCAAAATTATCTTTTGTCCGTAACTGGCGTAGAGATTATTTTAAGTCAATTTTCGGATACAAATCCATGTGATTTGTTAATGTCCAACAAAATCCTTCTTTTTATAAAGTAAGGTCACTTATGTTGTTCTCTTGGGAATGACATCAAATGGGGGAGAGTTCTCAAATGAACTTGTTCTTAATTGCAATATCTTTGTGGGGAGTGTGGTTGTGGAAATTGAAAGGGGATGCTTGTATCTTTTTAATCTCCTAGATGAGCGCTAAGTATTTATTACTATGTGATATCATCTAAAAAAGTTGATATGAGGAGTTGCATTTTAACTATGTTATAATGTGGAATCTTAAAACTTGATATCTTTTCGTTGTATTCATTATGATCCCGTGATTTTTATACCTTTCTTAATTTTATTGGAAAAAAGAGGGAGAATTATTTAGTAGTTTCATACTACAAATGGTTTACGGATCATTATGTAAGGGGGAGTGAATCAATGATATATAGTTTTCACCTATTATGCAAAAGATGTAAGTATTGATTAAAGGGGGGGGGGGGTGGACTTTGGAGAAAGGAATAATACTATGTTTTTGTATAACGACGATTGCAGAATATTTTTTTTTCAATAGTTGTTATCGCTATGGAATCGGTTCTTCAACAAAAATGATGCTGGGTTGAACACGTTCAGAACCATTGAAGCATGAAATTATGAAGAGTTCAAGGATTTGAAGATGCCAAGGACATGTTGGGATTCAAGATGTTGTCGAAGCTTTATTTTTATCCATATGTATTGATAGTTTTGTCACCAAAATTGACAAAGGTGGAGATTGTTAGAGCATTGCTCGGTCGAACTCACAAGTGTTGCTATCTCAAGCTTGTTGTCAAAACTATATCTTGATGTCTAGTCTACAATTAGTTAAGTCTCCGACTAGGATAGAAATGTAGTTGAGAAACAGTGGATCACGGCAGTCATCATTGCATTTTACCGTTTGAAGGCGAAGATCAACCGAAGATTTTGGAGAACTTCATCAACAAAAGTTAAGTGAAGACTGAACCACCTATATCTCAAGTTATATTCTCTTTCTATTATTTGAGACAATGTCGCATAAATAATTATACTATTATGCATAGACAAGAATTTCGAGTCGAGAACTAATTATCTAGTTAACAAATTTCTCGAAATATAATGACTAAGCATAATGAACATTTGTTCATACTTGATGAATTTCTTTTAAGGACAATTTATTGATTAAAGTTTATCATTCGGAAATAACCTGGAACAGTGATATGTGTCATTGATGTTATTCAGGAATGTTTCGAATTGATTTAGAGAGAAACATATAACTACTATAGATTCGGATACAAGACAGTGTTATCAGTCTTACAAACTGGGAAAACTGTTATAAGTCTGAACCCGTATTACATGTACTCGTACACGTAGCGGAGTAGCTCTATATCGACTTACAGATTTGTGGTACGTATATTTTTATGCACATCATGTGAAAATCTGTTTAACTCGTGAACTAGATCGGTGTGCATATTCATATGCAAACCATTTTTGAACTGTGGTTACGGAATCGGGATTAGTTTCCAAACCGGAACGTAAACTAAAACAGTTTTGTGTTCATGAACTTGGTTGTGTTTCCAAACCGGTATGCAAACCGATTTAGTCATGTGAACTCCGGAATCGGTGACAGTCTTAAGGTTTCCAAACCGGTACTCAAACTTAAAAAGTTATATTAACTCTAGAACTCGATTTGGTTAAATGTTTACAAACCGGTACGCGTATTATGACTGAACCGACTCACGAACGACAATGGTATTTGTACCTTGTACACCTACTAACCATGTCGATTATATTTTCAAGTGCGTTTAAATTATTTCTACGAGATAATTAGCATTTGATTAATTCTCTAATAACACTAGACTTATTTGATCACATGTTTGTGACTCTGAGTTAATGTCTTATGTATTCATGAAAATGAAGATTAAGCTTTTAAGTTCAAACCGGCTAGTTTCGGCTGACCATGTTGAACATAGTCTTTTGTACACGGTTCGATTAAGGTTTTACCTAACCAGAGTGTATATCTTGTTTATGTGAATCAGATTCAAAGATTCATCTAACAGTGGATATTGTTTGCTTGGTTCCAAAGCTATCTTAGCTTACCTAAAGAAACTTATGCTTTGAATGTCTATAAAAGGGGAACTTCAAGCAACCGGGATCTTTGAATCCCGTCACTACTTTTTGGTGTGTCCTAGTTGTATCTAGAGTCTTCCTCTTCCTAACCCTTGTAGGGTTTAGTGACTACAAAGTCTTCATAAGGATTCGTGAAGCCAGGTCCAGTTATCTTTCCTTGATAACTCGAGTATCCTGATCTTGATTGTTTTTTGAGCTTGCTCTATTGATCAAGATAGATAGAAATCATTAAAGTTATGTTCGTCTCAAACTTTGTTGATTCCACAAGTTTTATACTTGTGAGCTGAATAATTATCTAGGCTGCACTTCGGGTTGCATAAGTCCCGGATTTTGAGGTTAGATAGACTTTGTCTATTACTATCGATTTCACGCCTTTGATCAAACTATTTGATTGTAAAAATAAATCATATATAAGATTAATCCATGGGAGGCGCCAGATTGGTTCAAAGTCTTCAATTGAGTTGAAGCAACTCTTAGTTGGTGTGCCGTCAGCTAAAGGAATCAATTGTGCGGAGTCCTGCTGGGATTAAGAGGCGTAAGGAGCGCGACTATACCTTAATCGGTGGGATACCTTTTAGGGCTCAACTACATTTCAGTCCAAACTTAATTGGTGGTAGGATAGTATACGTAACAACTTAATACGGTTTGGTGTTAAAGTCGGACTAGGTCCCAAGGTTTTTCTCGCATTTGCGGTTTTCGTCGTTAAAAAAAATTCTGGTGTTTGTGTTATTTCTTTTTCATATTATATTGTTTATCATTATAATTGAAATATCATATGTTGTACGTTGATCAATCATAGTAGAGACATCCGACCTAGTTTGTTGGATAAGATTTGATTGATTCTTGGATATTGGTCTTTGGTACCATCCAAGTAATTTCTTTGTGATTAGGCTCACAAGACTTGTTTCTGTAAACTTTCTAATCGCAATAGAGAGAGATATAACTCTAACTACTATTCCTTGATTGAGTTTAACTCTCGGAGTTGTATTGAGTTTGTCCATACAAATTGCCTAAGAAAAAAATTGGCGGTCTATTTTGGTATCCTCGCGTTTTCAAATTGGATTATAGGTAATGGTTTGTCATTTCCTAACACCGAGGCCTCTTCAGCACAATTGGCTCAAGAGTTGACAGAAAACTCTCTAGTTAAGCGTGCTCGGGCAGGAAAAATCCAGGGATGGGTGACTTTTCAGAAAGTTGCTGCTAAATTACCATACATATGCCCGTTGAAAATCACATACTACTAGTTAACTGCATTGGATAATTGGGGACAATATCGGTGGATGGTTGGTGTGGTTTCTTAATCACAAGGTCGTAGCCTCCACATATCATCAGTGCATAAAAAAAAAACATACCGTAGAGATGATCGTTCAAAAACCCATACTTCCAGACAGCCACAATGGCTAAGTGTGGACAGTACACTGGAGGGTTGGGTCATTATAGTAAGCCTAGTGATGAGAATAAGACCGATAACGACACTTACTACCTTTTACATCCTCGAGGATATGATACGACTTCCCATGTATTACTGGGTCAGGGGTGTTTACTTAATTACAAGGTTGTAGCGTCTACATATCATCAGTGCGTAAAAACAAACATAAGAAGGAAGTAGTATCGGATCATAACAATGAGCAATTCTTTTAGTCCAGAAGAAGCATACATGCATATGAGGTATTTTATGAAACCCCGAGAGAGTCAAAATAACTTCATACACAATAGGTCTAGCCACCAACACTTGCAAAACCAAACCTTCATCTTGAAGAGCCTTAAGTCTTTTCTCATATTATAGAGTTAGTGGAGTCATCATCTTAGCACCATACTCCTGACGACTTCCATTCAAAACCATTATTTGCATCGTAACCTGAAAAAGAAAATATAAAAGCTAATACAACAAAACAATAAACAAGCAAAAAACATAAAAAAAAAATTAAAAAATGAAAACACTCTACTAACCTGATCTAAAGAGCATATGCAAGCATCTTCTTGTGAATCTGAATCTAACTACTGAATGATTCATCTAGAGAGCTAGTTGAGTGTCCATACCGACATCCTTCGTAATAGGAATTGGCATACGTCTCAGGTGGGATCTCATATATGTAATCATCCATCCACTAGCAATACAAATCCCTTTTTTTTTGTATACACGCAACATGGTTTTAAGGAGAAAGCGCGTATGTAACTTCTTGTAAATGATCAAGCACAAGCGTGTACCTAGCATCTAATGCTGTGATGGCAAGATTCAACTTCAAATGGTAGTAACAGTAGCTATGGGATGAATCTGGAAAGACAAGTAGAACACCACGCTTAAGTCCTTCACCAAAATCAGAAAGGAAAATGATAGGCCTCCCATCATCCATAACTCTAGTCAAATTTCTTAAAAACCGATCCCAGTTATCGTTATCCTCACCAGGGACTAGTGCCATAATAAGTGGGAAGAAACCTACAAGTATGAGAGTATGTGTAACCAGAAGTTACACATCCTCATATACAACATCCTACCCTAAACCATGTTTAACTCTCAGTTATATATAGTAACTCTTAGTTATTTTTCAGTTACACTTGTTTAAGAACATAACATACCCGCATCACCATTGATCGCGGTAGCAGCTAGCAAACGTCCTCTGAATCTACCAGTAACAAAAGTACCATCCAAGTAGACCAATGGCCGAAAAAAATAATACCCTTTGATGCAGGCACCAAATGAGATGAAAACCGTTAAAAACGTTTGTTCACATGATCATTGTAAGGACCCTCAAGCTCGTCAACGGTATTTGACCGATCAAGAGATAGTCAAGATACGATTTAGCCGTTAATGACTCGATTAGTTAATATAGATTTTAATCTAACAACGATTTTGTTAGAGCACTTCTCGGTCGAACTCGCATGCGTTGCTATCTCAAGCATGTTTGTCAATGTTAGTGATCAAAACTATAAGTCTTGATTTCTAGCCTATTTATAGATGTCTCGGACTAGTACATAGATTGTCTAGTTGAGCTTAGTTTTCACGGCGTTCATCATTTGAAGACGAAGAACTACTAAGGGGAGATTGTGGAACTTCTTCGACAAAAGGTATGTGGAGACTTGAACACATCTATCACTTGGAAAGTCTATTTCTACTCTATCTCCTATATTGAGACATAATTCGTGTTACGATATAGTTTTTTATATACACATTTGAGATTTCGAGCTGAGTATATCTCGCTTACATATTTCTAGAAATATGCGTTGGTAAGCTTTCACTTCGACCAAGTTCATCTTATATCATGAGAAAATTGCCGAGTAACATCTTACATGATTTGTGTGATACAATCATTTGATTTAGGCTTGGAATGTTTCGATAATGATTATTTCAATATCTTGAAAATTGCTTTGATGCTAATAGTGTGTGAAAACGGCTATTGTCATCCTCTACTAATGTTTCAATAATTGAAATAAAGAGTTTAGAATCTTGTAACCATCTTTGGATATAAACATAGTGTGTTCGCACATTAGTGTATAAGTCCAAAACCGGGAACCAAAAGTATGCATACTTGTGTGTATACAAAATGGTTGAAGGAGACTGGGTAAGTATGACTGGCGGAAGTTGACGTCCGTGAAATTCTGCTGAGTTTGAAAACCAAACCAAACTCATCCGGTTACCTAAAGTACGCGTACCCGTATGCATACTGGCGGAAAGTTCACATCCGTGAATTTCTGCTGAGTTTGAAAACCAAAACCAAACTCAAATCCGGTTACTTAAGTACGCATACCTGTACGCATACTTAAGTGGTTATTTTCTAAAATCGGCTGTGTACATGAACTTAAACATTTATTAATAAGGAATGCAATATTTGCAAACCGTGGCTATAATGTTCATGTATTGATTCAAGTGAATCAAACCGATTGTGCTTCAATTGTGTTCTTGTATAAATCTATGAGAATATAGCAATTGAACAACTCTTTAACTAGTTTCATTTGAGTCATTTGAACTAGTTATGGTTAAGATGAATAAGGTTGATATGAGAGTAATCATATGGCTAACCTCAGTTAACTATTTGTGAACCAACATGGTGTACACGTTTAGGTACGGCTACATAAACCTAAATGAGGGTACATTTCATTTGTGTGTAACAAGCTAAGTTCGATCTAACGGTTGAAAGATATTATCTTGGTTAAATCATGTTTTTCATCTAACGGTGAATATTGAATGATTCGTTACCAAGGTAACTTAGATTGCAAACCCTGATTTGAAAACTATATAAAGGAAAACTCTAACAACTGGGAAAACTAATCCCCACACTCATGTGTGTTACTAGTTGCATAACTAGAGTCGATTCTCCTTTAACCTTAGGTTTCTTCTCGAGACCCTGTAGGTTAACGGCTTGAAGACTTCATTGGGATTATGAAGCCAGACCCAACTATTATCTTATAGTTGCGTGATCTGATCTTGCTGTTTCTATCGTATTGAGTACAATTGAAATAATTGACTCGAGATTTATATCTCCGATAGGAAAGATAGAATAGTAGTCACAAACACCTTCGTCTCATAGTTTGTGATTCCACAATATCTTGTTTCGCTAGTCGATTAAGATTATTGTGAGGTGATTGATAATACTAGGCCGTTCTTCGGGAATATAAGTCCAGGTTTATCAATTGGTTCATGTTCACCTTGATTTATCAAAAGACAAAACAAAAACTCTTGGGTATTTTCGTGGGAGACAGATTTATTCAATCGTAGACTTTTACGTGTGAGACAGATTTTTCTATCAAGTCTTCGACTTTGGGTCGTAGTAACTCTTAGTTGTGTGTGAGATCAGCTAAGGGAATCAAGTGCGTAGTATCTGTTTGGGATCATAGACGTAAGGAGCGCAACTTCGTACCTTGAATCGGTGTGAGATTGATTAGGGTTCAACTACAGTCCGGTCAAGTTTATTGGTAGTATAGGCTAGAGTATGTAGCGGCTTAATACGATGCGGTGTTCAATCTGGACTAGGTCCGGGGTTTTTACGTATTTGCGGTTTCCTCGTTAACAAAATTATGGTGTCTGTTTTATTTCTTTTCTGCATTATATTTTGTTATATAATTGAAATATCACAGGTTGTGCGTTAAGATCAATCAATTAGAATATTCAACCTTTAGTTGTTGATTTAAATTGATTGACACTTAAACATTGGTCTTTGGTACCGTTCAAGTTGTTTCACATAATAATCAGGCTCACGGATTTCTATATGTTTGATTTGCTGATTACATTGTGAAACAGAGATATTAAAACTCTTTGATATACTTTACTCTAGATTGAGTTTGACTGTCTAGTTGATTCCCTAGAAAGTGTATTGGAGTAAGTCCTCTCAGATTGCCAAACGAATTGTTGGGTGTGGTTGTTAGACCCCCGTATTTTCAGATTTAGATACGAATTTAGTATCGTTGGGTATATCTCGAAAAGTTATGCGAAATGGACTACTCAAACGTGTCATCCGGATATCATAAGAAGAAGATTTCATCAGAATAGTCGAAGGGCAAAATAAGTTACTTTGCTGTCAAATCGTCTGGCTGCCCTTGTACAAGAGATGGGTGCCTTTATCATTTTTCGTTGGTCTAATCTTCGCCAAACCGAGAAAATAAACATGTATTCTTATTTCTTATTCTTATTCTTATTCTTCATTCTTCTTCTTCTTCTTCTTCTTCTTCTTCTTTGTTCTTTCTCTTTCTTGCTGTTCTTCTTCTTCTTCTGCGTGTGATTCAGAGATTAAAAGGAAGATTTGTGATCGGTAGAAGGAGGAGAAGTTCATGGAGTAGTTGATAGTGATGGTGTTGTTTATTGTTGATTCAGAATCGAAGGAGGTTTGAATGAAGTTTGTTTAAGATAAATGATTGAATTGATGTTGTTTAGACAAGAGTTGGAATAATGCTTGTAATAGAGTTTTGGAGTTAGAGTGATACACCATTATGGTGCAACAGAAGCTTTGGCTTATGCAATGGCTTGTTAGTCAGCCCAATCAGTTTAGCTGACATAAACTTGTGTCTGATTCAGTCAATCTGACTGAGTCGAGTTGACCATGTTAATCTGAGTTGAATCGTTTTGACTCAGAACTGGTTCAGTGGACCTTGACCGTGACTGTTGACTAGACTTTGACTCAGTTGACTACTTAGACTGGACTTGACCTTTGACCTGGACTTAAACGTTGACTGTTAGTTGACCTGTGACCGTCGGTTTGACCGTAAGTTGACTCAGATGGAATGAACCTTAGTTTAACGGGCTGGTTCAGTGGACTTGGGCTTAGAGTCAGATTTTCTATTAATCATGAATTGGACCCTTATGGTCTGAATTAGTCTTTGGTTCCTTCTACAAAGTTGTAGATATTCATAAGACATATTTAATGGACTATAGAATCAATCCAATTGAATTAGTAACTCTTAGACATGCTAAAGATAGATAATAAAATATATAGAACCATACGTGAGCTTAGAATCATTAGATAGACTTGTATGATTCTTGTGTGAGCCATTTTGGCTAGATTCTTAGAGTTCTTGTGTGATTAATAGTTAGTCTTTATTAACAACGATCGATTCAAAGGATGAACCAGTGGATCGTGGATCTCGAGGTAGGCGTGGCTTGTCATCAAAAGAGGTGGGAATTTACATTTAGCTCTTTTGTGATTATTGTTGTTTTCTTTTACAAAAGTTTATGTTTAACAAATTCATGCATTGTCTGATTGTGTATTCCATGCATTGTTTTATTTTAAATTCGAAATCTTGTTGTTTCTTTTAATCTCTCCATTTCTTGGAAAGGAATTGTAATGCTTTGTTTGTCTTTATGAATGTTTGGGAAATAAGAATTTCCATTTGAATGCTTGGGAAATAAGAATTCCCATATGTGGTATATAGGATACTGCTCCTTCATTTGTACCTACTTACTTTCAGCTTTTATGCTATGGCTAGGGCGATACACCGCAATATTACCCAATGAGTGTGGTTAACACAAATATTATACATTGTTTGATGAATGAGTTAGTTCCATATACATGATTGTTTATTTCTGTGAATTGATTGTCTTTTAATGTTTAGAAAAAACATGTATTGTTTTCCAAATCATTCCTGTGATTACTTGAAAGTTAAATGTTATTTCGACTGGGCACCCCTTTTAGGGATGATGTGCTCACCCATTCCCATTTTCAGTTTCAGAGACAGATCGGAGATGCACAACGGAAGCTTCGGGGAGTTGAGTCCATTAGTTGGTTAACTTCAGTTATGTTTATTATGTTGTTTAATTTATTTGTAAACCAAATGACTATTGTATATGTATCATTTGAGAAGATTTCTTGTATATATGTATATTTCAGAGCGGGGTAATTTTTTGGGTTATGTTTTATAGCAGATTTCTTAATTGAATACTTAAGTAAATGATTTAGTTTCTTAGTGCCTCTTTGTTTAGTTATTCTCTTGGATTAGTCAGCTGCTAGCTTTGGGGGCGGTACAATCATATTGAAAATCTGCCACATGATGTGATTTTAACAAGTTGTAGAAAGTAGTAGTAAAGATTCGTTCAACTCGGACGTGTGAAGATTTTTTAGTTCTGATTCTTAATTAAAAAAGAAAATATGTATAGGTTGATAACAATATTACGAGAGACTGAGACTCATGATTCCACCATAAAAATCATTTATGCGATTTATATATTTATTTTAGACAATTATATCTCAAATAATAATAAAAATTGACTCTATGTCTTTGCCAAGGTAGATTTTTAAAAGATTAACTGTAAATCATAAGCATGATGCATCAAAAGTTCTAAGACTAAGCATACATCATCAAACAAAATCACAATTAATTAAGAAAAATCATAAATCAATTGTATCGATGCAAAAAGTCATAGAAGAATTAAATATAATTACCAGATGCATGAAATATGGCTTCCTCCATCATCCCAGTGTTGGGGTTTAGCTCCTCATGGTGAAAACACACTCAAAAGATTTAACCATTGCTCAAAAAGTGTTTACTAAGGTGATAAGAATCAAAAAGAATAAAATAGTTCAATTGCAACGTTTATAAGCATTGCGGATTGATTGTTACAAATGAATAGTCGCTGAAAGGTAATCCACATTCACAGAAGGTCTTTTGCATGCACTGTCAAGAGCAATAGTTCTCTGCAGTTCGCGACTGACCTAGTTGGTTTCTTCTTCTTCTTCTTCTTCTTCTCTGCTGGTGTAGAACTCTCCTGCAAATTCTTTGCAGATTCTTTCTGGCTCTGTAACTCTCCTCTACTCTCGATAACCCTTTGTTTGTGGGTGAAAACTGTTTCTGCCAGTTTTGGTAAATTCAGGTGTGTGGATGAGAAATAAATATAAACCCTAAACAATGCACTGCACGGGAGTACTTTTGATTCGAGAGATCAATCTGCACAATCTCGGCCTAAACCAAGAAATCGTTGATTTCAGGCTTGCTTGGTCAAATGTGAAGGAGAAGGGTTGGTCTTATGGAGGGAAGCGAAAATTTTTTTGAGACTAGAATAGTTGATCTGAAGGTGTGGCTGTTTTATGATTTGTATCACAAAGTGGAACTGGAATGAAAGGTATCAGTTCTTTGGTGATTTCTGGATACTGTGATATTGCCGACCAAAACCTGTCGTTTGGTGAAAATAGGTGAAGCCTATTTATACAATTCATATTGAAACGTACACTGGTCTCGTAGGAAGTGGAAACGATTGAGTGGTGGAAGAATAGAGTAACGTGTAACCGTCAGACGTTATGCTTCCATGATGAGGGAAGTGAATTTGTGTAAGCGTCAGTCATTACGCTTCCATGATGAAGAAAATGAATTGTTTACACCGTTACTTTTCACCACCACTAATTGTCCTACTTCATGACACTTTCTTGTAACGGGCGCATTGCACGTCGCACGCTGTAAACCGCCAGACCAATACCCTGATGAGTATCACCCAGTTTGTGACATGTTTGATGTCTCGAGTGTTTTCGTGGAAAACGTGTAGCAGGTTCCTATGTGTGGCAAGTCAAAGTCAAGAGACTTTGCCATAGGAAAATAGCATGTGATACTATTAGACTTGCCTCGGTCGGCCGTCGACCGCCTAAAACTTGCCACAAGTCCGTCAGTTTGGTGGCGAACCTGAATGGCTGAGATTACATCTCGTGAGGAAGGGTAGCCGTTGATTATGGACACATCTTTATTGTGTAACAAAGTGGCGCCATTAGCATAGTGGCGCCTGGCGTAGCCGTGGCATAGCGGGTTGACTGGGACTTGCTGCAAGTCTGTCGGTTCAGTGGCGAACTTGGATGGCTGAGATTGCATCTCATGAGGAAGAGTGGCCATTTATTATGGCCGCATCTTGTTGTATAGCGAAGTGGCGCCATTGGCATAGTAGCGCCTGGTGGAACCATGGCATAGCGGCATGCCAGTAGCCGTGGCATGGCGGCATGCCAGTGGCGTTGTGGCATGGCCACGCCTGTGGCATTATAGCATGGCCAAAGCTAAGGTTTGGCTCCGTGGCCAAAATTAGGGCTTGGCGGCGTGGCCAAGGTTAGGATTTGGCGCTGTGGTAAGAATTAAGGCTTGGTGGCGTGGCCAAGGCTAGGCGCCGTGGTAAGAATTAGGGCTTGGCGGCGTGGCCAAGGCTATGATTTGGCGCCGTGGTAAGAATTAGGGTTTGGCGGCGTGGCCAAGGCTAAAGTGGCATGCTACCGCCGCAGAGTGGCATGTTGGCATTCCGATCAATATGTTGTTGTGGTAAGGCGCGTTTGGCTTTCCAGTTAGTATGGTGGCGCGACAGGGTGCGTTTGGCCTTTAATGTATGGTGACAAGTTGGAGCGACTTGATTGGCCGAGGAAAGGGTCCGGCCAAACATAAGGCGCGGATACATTTCTGGTGAGAGTGTGGCGGCTTTAGAGCGACCTGATTGGTCGATGGGAAGTAGGGCCGACGAGTAAGAACCCAACAACAACTTATGTGTGCGTGGCTAATTTGAGGCGACACGATTGGTCGAGAGAAATAGGGCCGATTTAGGAAGGGGCGTGGCCAATGGCAAGTGGCACCAGTTGGCCTAAGGCATGGCCACGCCTCCCTTTGCTGTTACGGCTCCCTGTTTTCTGATTCTGAGCAAGGCTTTGCACCTGCTAATCCATGGCGGATTAATTACCTAGTTTGCCTAGGTTTAATTTCGACAAGCAAGGTATGATATACTGCGCGAGGCGTAAAAACCCTAACTTCTGCAAGTTAGGGGTCAATTGATTGAATTATATGTGTTGACATAGAGTTCTTTTAAGTTCATTGCCAGAGAGCAGCATGTTTTTTCTGATTGAATACCTTATGCAAAGACCTTATCCTTGATACTTGGAAATTCGTGCTACTCTACTGCGAGTGAACACAAATCGTCATGCCATATCAACATTAAGGGTTCAACCGGAGAACATAACATAGAAGGCATGGTTGCTACATTCGCTAGTCTGGATAAATTTCATGTAAGTATATTGAACGACTCAATAAATATGCCGGTGGAGAGGTTAGCACTCACGGCACCAATTCCTTACTGAGTGCCGTCACATCAGATGCAAGGTTTTACGATTTCAACCCCGAGCTAAAAACCACCATCAACATTAAGTCCCATGCTTAGCACGTATTAGCGTTGTTGCGGGGTAAGCATGACAGACAAGAGTAAAATCGAAAGGACAAGACGTGAATAGATTGCCGAGGAAATTCAACTAACCTTTAGCGGAAGGCATGAGGAATTCTTGATCCCTGTATTGGCGGTTTTGCATAAATTCGGCTTGGCCATGGGGTATTGGCATCAGCGCTGCATCTTTGGCTATTGATCGACAGAGATGGCACTACAATTGGGTCCGTGAATCGGTGAATGGCGCTAGCTGGCTAGGTCATGGAACGTATGGAGATGGCGCTGCTTTGAACGGCCAGGATGGCGCCTCCTTGGCTGGTGGAGATGGCGCTGCTTCGAACGACTAAGATGGCGCTGCTTTGGCTGGCTACGGAAGGTGGACTGCGCTGCTGGCTTGGACGCGGACTTCTGGCACGGACGTGGTGTTTCTGGCTTGGCTATGTATGTGGCATGGTGGATGGTGTTGCATCGAACGTCAATATGGCGCCGCTTTGGTGATGTCCGTGGAATGGTGGAAACAATACTTTGAACTTTGGCTACCAAACGGTGAAGATAGAGGCGGCGTTTTTTTTTTTGCAGAATGGCGGAGATAGCGACTTTAATCACAGAGTGCTGGAGTCATGGCGTTACTTGCTAGGCTGTGGAACGGGCGGCGATTGCGCTGCTTTGAGCGGTGAAAAAGGCGCTCCTTTGGCTAAGTCACGGAATGGCGTGCATGACCCAAAAGAAGAAACATTTTTCTACCCAACCTTCAAAATACAATGTATATAAAAGGCGTTATCCACCCTTTTATTTTCGCATCATTGGTTTTACCTCTGTAGCGGCAAGCCTCTTTCCATCAACAGTCCAGGTGAGCCAATTATTCTTTCTTTCGTATAGATCATCATAGAATTGCACCCATCTTTTTCACAGGTATCGTCTCGTGTTTTTTCTCGTAGTTCTCCATTTTGTGTTCTTCATCATGTAGATTGCCGATGCAGACATAATGTAATTTTTTTTTAGTGCACAATGTGTAGGATCATAATATCGCAACGTTTAGGGCTCGCGGGGTTAATAAACAACAACGTCGCGAGGCAGTCGCAGACAGCTAAAATAAATGACGCGATGAGTAACGACACATAAAACAGCAGAAAGACATGGAACCTGGCGAGGGTTAAGAAGTGTCGCGAGAATAAATGAATATACATCTGCGACACTTCGCGGAATATTCCCGAAATAAAAGGATAGATTAGCTGTCATCCACTATGTATTACCCTATATAAAGGGTCGAGTGAGTCTGTTGTAGGGAGAGGTCTTTTTGAATTGTTGGGCAAGATATTAGGAGAGAGAAACTTTGGAGTGATTGTAATTTCCTTAACTTTGTTCTAACTTTCTTTGTAAAGATTTCAAGAAGATAATCAATAAAATCTATAACAATTCATGTTCAAAATGAGTTAATTGAGTAGAATCTTGTGAGGGGTGTAGTGTGGGAAATCCTGCTACTACATATGCGCTAGAAACAGGGACTGTGCAGAGATTGACATAGAAATTGG
The DNA here is from genome assembly GCA_023531295.1 of Papaver armeniacum. Lineage (NCBI taxonomy): Eukaryota > Viridiplantae > Streptophyta > Magnoliopsida > Ranunculales > Papaveraceae > Papaver > Papaver armeniacum. The sequence continues at coordinate 159,004 of JAJJWW010017841.1, forward strand.
AAGGAATTTGGATCAACAGGAAAAAGATTCGAAGAAGATACTCAAGAATTCATTGGAAAAGAAAAATGGCCAGGAGAAGAAATGTACAAGAGCAACCAACGATTGTAAGAAGAAGTGGGAGACTTGCTGGAGAAAGGAGGAATGAAACGGGAGAATCGTCAAGGGTGAATAGGAGAAACGATGGAGAAGATCAAAATCAACCACCAATCTCCCCAAAGAGCAAACGCGGCTGTGGATTATGATAGAGTAAGTGTACATACTTGGAGATCTGATTCTGAAGACGAGAGGGAAGAAGAGCAGCAGCTGGTGAACAATGGACAAGGAAGAGGTGAACAAGGGATGAATGGAGAGATGAATCTAGGAAACGAAGAAATGGCAGCGTTAGAAAGATTGAGGCAAACAATACACGAAGAGAGACGATTAGAAGCAGAGGAGCGAGCAAATTTGACAAGACAAAATCATGAATTGAGGATGGAAAATATGAGATTGCAAAGTAGGAGATCTAGAAGTAGCGCGAGATCGAGTTCAAGATCGAATAGAGAAGAAAGAAGGAGAGTTCTGTGAAAGTACCGAGGAAGAAACACAAAATCCAAATACAGAGCATGGCGAGAGAAGAGGGGAAATAGAAGATCGTTATATTCCTCAGCCCGAAAATCTTCAAAATGAGCGGAATAGAGAAAATCAAGGAAACATGCAACTCCAAGAACAGAATGACCCGGCTGCTGAAGGGAGAATAATCTTACATGGGAGAGAAGAATTGAGAAGAAACCGAGAAATCGAAGATGACATTGAGAGACACTACATTGAACAAGCGCGACTAGCTCGCGAAAGAGAAAGAATGAGAGCAGAAATGGAAAATCAAGAGATGGAAGAAGCATTCCGACAGAATAACCATGACAACCGCGAGAGAAGGAGGGAACAAAATCGTACCAATAGAAATATTAATGAAGAATATGAGAGGGTGCAGATGATGAGAGCTGAGAGGCAACCAGGAAGAGAGAATAATCGATATAATGGCGTGCGAATTGGCGAAAGAATTGAAGAAGAGCGTCGCGAGGAAAGAAGAGGAGAAAATAACGAGCAGGAAGGTCAAAATAGGCACGAGCGAAGAAGGAGAGAAGCAGAGCTAAAAAGACCAAGTAGAATCAAATTTCGAGACAAATGAACAAATCTTAAGAGAATTGGTGAAATGAGAGGATTGCTGAACAATAGAAGGGAAGGAGGAAGGAAACAATTGGACGAAGCCATCGCAGAAGCTGCGAAGAACCCCTTCACGCTAGAAGTACAGATGGGAGGAATACCTCCTAAGTGCAATCTCCCTGCATTAACAAACATCTTCGATGGAACAACCTGTGCGGTACAGCATATCAAGGCCTATATGAGGTGTATGTTGCAGTGGGAGAACCATGATGCTATATTGTGTAAGTATTTCGCGTCAAGCCTAATTGGAGAAGCACTAAAATGGTTTGAGAGTCTACCAAGGAACACAATCACATCATTTAATCTTCTACAAGCCACATTCCTAGGAGCATACATAAGTAACAACACTTCGCGACCAGGTATTGAAGATGTATTTGGGTTGAAACAAAGGGTTGGCGAGAGCTTAAGGCAGTTAACAATAAGATGGAGAACCATGTGTAGCGAAATGGCAGGACGGGTGGAGGAGAGATATCTCATCCTCTCATTTGTGAATGCTCTCTTTGCGACTAATTTGTTATACATTCAAATTTTTAGAGTCAAAAATACAATCACAATGGTAGAAGCTCGAGAATTACGGGGAAGAATATATCGCCCTAGAAGAAAGACGAGAATGAAATGAATTCTTATCCGATCGCGAACACAAACTCGAATCTGCGCGAACGCAAGCTTGTTACCTCAGTTCATCAATACGAAGAGCGAGCACTTCGCAAGGACAAAGAGCAAGGAGAGCCGTGAGGGACAGCAGAAGATAGTAGCCATGGGAAGCCATGATCAAGAAGAGTTTGAGCGAGAAAGGAACTACTATAACCGTAATGCAACAATAATAAGATTCAGAGGCTAGATCATGTGCAAGAAACTTATGGTGGACGAAGGCAAAATAACCGTGGAGGGCAGAGAAGTCATAGAACAAGATGGGAACAAATTAAGATGCCTCCCTTTGAATGCTAGCATTGAAAAGATACGGGAAGCTATACTTGTGATGGAAAATGTACCGACACCTTGGAATGTTGGAATGGAACCACCGCCGGAGATAGAAGTCATGAGTTTTGTTCTTACCATCGCTTCCATGGACATCAAACAAACGATTGTAGAAACATAAAGAGAATCATTCTCAGGATGATTGATCAGGGGAAGCTGAATCACTTTCTAAAGGGAGAAGAAACAGGTCAAACATTACCACCACCCTTGGAGATGCACGCGAGCAGAGTGTCAAGAAAAGGGAAAGGAAACATTTGTTATAGAAGTTGGAACAAAAGCTAGAAATTTGAACTGCAACTCTATTGTTCATTCCTATCGCACAATCGAAGATTTCCATGACAACGTGCTCAGTAGAGTCTTTGCAAGAGATGCTAATGATAAAGAAATAATGAGTCCAAGCGAGAACGACGCAAACTAGAAAAGTGGCAAACAAGACTATTTCTTTTCTCTGCAGATGAAGTGCCAAAAGGAAGAGAAACACATGATAGTCCATTGGTTGTGAAACTAGAGATTAACCCAAAACCAGTTCATGGAGAGGATGATGAAGCGAAGCTTCTTTGGGCAATCAACCGAATCTTAATCGACACCTAAGCTCGGTAAATATTCTCTTTTATCATACTTACAAGACGATGGGGGAAAAGATGAGGATTTGATCCCTCAACATACAAAATATATGGCTTTAATGGCACGCAAACAAGCCAAAGGGAGAGGTTCACATGAGAATACCTTTACAAGGATTATCCACCGATGTTTTATTCTGTGTGGTTGATGTGGAATCCCCGTATAATGCACTAATTGGAAGGCCATGGCTTCATGAAATCTTGGGAATCGCCTCAACATACCATCAATGTATAAAATTCCCACATCCAAATGGCATTGGTATCATACGGGGAGATTGGAAGGAGTCGCAACACTTGTCACGAGGTCGACATAGAGAGTGCGCAAGAAAGAAACGCCAAAAGAAAGGGTTGGAAGCAACATGTGAGAGATGAGCGAGAGAAAGGAGAAACCGATGGTGGATGTTATAGAAGTAAGGACTGAACACACCTCGCGAGATGAATGCCTGGAGACAGGCGAATATTATGACAATGAAGAAACAAAAGGTATGAGGAGCAAAAGGCATAAGAAGTGAATAATCAACAAAAGCGGGAAAAAATAGCAGTTAAAAGTAATGATGTGCGAGAACCTGCGAGAAGGAAAAAGGAGAATTCGATTAAGAAAGAGATAAAGACACAACAAATGAAATGAAATTTGGCGAATACTTCGCAAAAACAAATATGAACAAATAATGAAACATGAATGATTGAATGATTGAATGATTTAACAAAGACGAATGAGTAAATGAATGGGACGAACCTTTATGGCGTACACCCTAGTTCGCGAATAACATTTCGTAAGAGGCAAATGTAAGACCTAAAGTGCGTCATATAAGGGGTATCTCTCAACATGGCTCAGGGGAAGGTTACACCGCTCCCGAAGCCTCGAGTCATGATAATTTGGGGCCCATGAAAGCCTATCGGAAGAGGTACCTTGGATTCCCAACTATATATGTAGGTTATACCCTGGTTGGGCGACCGAGGGTCTCTTCCTAGGAGTCGGTGTATGCTCAAGGCGCCCGAGGTACACGGTTGAGCCGGAGTGCCCGGGATGGATGAACCTACCCTGGCCATTCTTGGCAAGTCTTGGCATGCGTTGCACTCGCCCGAAGAAAACTCCACTTAGGGTGCGGTCTCGTAACCATAAACCATATAGGTATAAGGGATAAGAGGCTGCGAAAACAATCAAGTTGTTGTTAAGACCAGGATGGGAGGAGCTAGTCTTGTATGGCCGATGTTTCGCCTCCTTGAAGGGGCAACCGGGGAGATGATAAGGGCGACGCTCTCCATTAGGGGGTGTCAAAACAGACGCAAATGTCATGAGGCTTTGTTTTCGCAAGGAAACTTAGGCTTGTCATATTTGCGCGATGATCTGCAGAGGCAATAATACTATCGCGAGGGTAAGGCGAGATCAATGGGTCTTTACATGAAAGTGTACGGACGTCTGCGATTTTGCCGCACGACCGGCAATGTCATGGGCTTTATGTTCGCAAGGATATTTAGGCCTATCATATTGTCGCAACTAAAACATCCTGCAGAGGCAAAAATACTTGGAAAATGATAAGGCAAGATCAAGGGGTCCTTACATACAAGTGTAACGACGTCCTGCGATTTTGTCGCGATAAAAGATGGCAGGGGAGGACCTCTAATTAGGGAGGTCTGACTTGGAAGACCACACAAAAATGATAAGGCAAGGTCAATAGGCCATTACATGAAAATGTAAAGGTGGCTTGCGACCTTGTCGCAGCAAGAAAAAATAAAGTGAAGATCACCAAAAGCATAAGGCGACATCGTCGCAACGATACATTTTAATAACGATGATGACAAATAAGATCTTTCATCCGAAGATAAATAACAGAGGCAAGTATGGGAATGGGGAAAGTGAAATATTGTTATTCATATTCTGATGAAAGAGTTATATATCAATAATGTTAGCCAATTATATCACAAGGAAGGATTACCAAGTAAGGATACAGAAATGTACTGATATTACAAGCAGAAAAAGAAAACAAAAAGAGTTATTTCTTTGGTGACTCTTCTTCTTCATCCGATCCTTCAGTCTGATTACTCTCATCGCTAGAATTTTCTTCTTCGCCAGCCTCACTATCAGAAACGTCTGAGACAGGCAGATTCTCAGGAACCTTTTCAAGGAGACAGGGATATGAATGCAGAGGGATATTGTGATCCTTACAAACATACTCCATGCCTCCATTGCGAAAACGAATAAAGATCATTGTTAAAATTCTCCTTTGTCGTTAGAAATTGTTTCTTCAACTTGGAATATCTATTCTCGAAGAAGGAGAGATTCTTTGCGAGCTGTTCTTTTTCGGTTTCGAGTTCTTCAATTCTTGATGGAAAATTCCCGGCGAGTTGTTCTTTCTCAGATTCAAGCTCTTTAATTCTAATTTGAAGCCTCTTCTCAGATTCTGCAAATAAGTAACAACAAGTTAATAATTTACAAGCAATGCTACAGAAGTAAGAAGTAGTAAGGTGTAATAAATAACCTTCTCTATCAGATATCATATCTTTAATCAAGGAAGTATGCTCGGCGTGAAGACTAACATCAACACCTAGGTTATTCCTGGCATTATCTAAAACTTTCGCAGCCCAGGCGAATTCATCATCACTATTTATAACAAGGAGGGAACGAATTTGATCTTCTCGCTCACTAAGTAAGGAATTAGCGAAGCAATTCATCCCGTTCAATTTGTAGTTCAAGGAGAGATTTTGAAACGTTGCTAATGCCTGTGCACCATTGTTAGCAATGCGATCTTTATCATCTATAAGGTCACTAATTTTCTTCCTCAAAATTTTGATTTCTTTATTGGACTTAGAAACATTCGTTTAAATTGGTTGGCAAGACTTAAACCAGATCTATGTTCAATTTCTAAAAGACGATATTTGGTCTGAAGTTCATTTAATGAAAGGGAGTTAATTTTGTTTGATGAACTACTTAAAGAGTTGTTGAGGTGAGCGAGAAGAAGGTTATTATCCATAGGCTCAGGAAATGTATGGAGAAGAATAGCCTCATCGGAGAGATTATATACATCTGCGAAAGTAATAAGTTAGGAAGTAATAGGCGACAGTTAAAATAAAAATACTAAAAGGAGGTAAAATTTATACCATAAAGTTGCTGATTGGCATTTTGAAGGGTGGACACCTTATCCTTTTGGGAGTCAAGTTCGGTGTTTAATTTTTGAATTCTCTCGTCTTTATCGCGAGATGACGCAGCTTCAGTCTCTAATTCTTGAATCTTCTTGCTCAATTGCAAATTCTTCTTTTCAAGGTTGTTGCGTCTTCTCTCAAGGTCTGAGGCAACTACAAAGGAAGATCTTCCAACCTATAAAAGAAGATAGAAAAATTATTAAAACATATATATACCTAAACAATTTAAAGTTAGCGGGGAAGTATGATGTACACATACAGGTAGACCCAAGTGCATTCAAAAGGTCGGGGAGACACAACTCTAGAGACTCCATTGAATGAATTATTGCCTTCAAAGAAAGCAAAGATTACACACGTTTGCAGAGCCCCGCAAAGAGAAGCTAGAGGAGCATCTCCCATTCCTTGGAATTGATCGAGAAGATCTTGGATAAGCGATCCATGGAAGAACGGGTGGATGGAATCTTCTTGACGAGAGAAGGATTCGAGTCATGGTTATCCTCGTCAGAAGATTCAGAGCTTGAGCTAAGGCGAGAAGAGGATGGAACCTTTCGCTTCTTGGTTAAGGGGGGAGAGGATTTACCCTTGCGAGTGACAGTTTTACCCTTACTTTTAGTCTTCGCAGCAATAATTCCTTCAACTTCAACCTTCGCATACACGTAAAGATAAGAAACAGAAGCAACAATACTGTTTTAAATAAGAAGAAAAGAAGTAATTCTTACTTCACTCATAAGCGATCGAAGCAATGACAGAGTGTCCTCCGACGGATCCTTTTTGTAGCATCTCTTCAACCTGGCTATCTGAAAAATTTCACAAACTCAGCAATTATAGAAAGAAAGTTATGAAAGCCAAATCTGAAGTCGGAAACATACCTCTTTCTTCTTCTCAGGCCATTTGAATTCCCAAGGATGATATCCTGCGAGATTCGCGGGGGAAGAAACATGCGGGCCCGCGATATAAGGACCATTTAAAATCAAGGGTACAACCCACCACTTCTCATCTTTGGAGTGGCGAGGAGTAGTATTATTACCAGGGTGCCAATCAATATCCCGCATGAGCAATTTATCCTCGGGGACATTATCCTTTTCTTCAAAGTGAACGCCCCAAATGAGATTTCGCATTCACCATAGTTATCACTTTGAATAATTTTCAAAAAGTTTTCCACAGTGTATTTCTCATGACTATTTCCAAGTCCTGGGAATTTGGGATTTCAGATTAAGTAGAATATAAAGATCCTTTGCCTGCACTGCATGTTCGCGAACTCAAGCATCAGTGAATACAATCGCCACTTAATTGATAAACAGCCCGAGAGAATTTTTCATGGGCCAAAATTTCATAAAATAAAGGAAATTCAGATTGTACAAGGAATGGAAGTCACGAGAAGCGACCCGAGCGAGACTATAATCTTTTGATCATCACATTGATGATCGGAGAAAAGATTTGAAAAAGAATGGATGAGGGTTCTTGATTAGGAATGGTTGACAGAGTAAAACCCTTCTCGAGCAACTTCTGTTGAACTTCTTCAAAAGAAGTTTTGTATGCACGACTAATGGAAGCCATTATCAGTATGGGAATGGATGAGAGGTTAAAGGTTAAGATCGATGTTAGGAAAGACGAAGAGAAGATTTGCAGTAGCAGGGAGAAGATCTGCAGTAGCAGGAGCGCAAATTGCGGAAGGAGAAAATCAAAGAAGTTGCAGAGAGAAACTAAAGAATGAAAAGGAGGGGAAAAGAAAACTATATATAGGAAAAAATATCCTCGAGAAAAACGAGGTCATTTAATGCGAAAAGAGATATGAATGGTCAAGAATAAACGGTTGGAAGAGACGTGTCGAAAAACGACTTTAATGGTTAAAAAGCGTAACAGAATCGAAACAGAGATAAAGATAAGCGATCGCAATGAATAAAAAGACTCTCTCTCATGATATTCTTCCCTTCGCAAGAAAGGTATGAGGAGAAACAGGAGACGCAAAACTTCGGAACATCGCAAAAGAATAGAGGCAAGTACGTACTTTTCAAGTACAGTATTCTTCTGCTCGTTCCTTCATCAGCGAAGACCAAAGATTATTACAACAACAGATTTTTCCTTAAAAATCGCTCTTCAAGCAATATTCAAGGAAAAAGAGGCAAGATGTAGGATCATAATATCGCAACGTTTAGGGCTCGCGGGGTTAATAAACAACAACGTCGCGAGGCGATCGAGCATGCCTAAAATAAATGATGCGATGAGTAACGATGACATAAAATAGCAGAAAGACATGGAACCTGGCGAGGGTTAAGAAGTGTCGCGAGAATAAATGAATATACATCTGCGACACTTCGCGGAATATTCCCGAAATAAAAGGATAGATTAGCTGTCATCCACTATGTATTACCCTATATAAAGGGTCGAGTGAGTCTGTTGCAAGGAGAGGTCTTTTTGAATTGTTGGGCAAGATATTAGGAGAGAGAAACTTTGGAGTGATTGTAATTTCCTTAACTTTGTTCTAACTTTCTTTGTAAAGATTTCAAGAAGATAATCAATAAAATCTATAACAATTCATGTTCAAAATGAGTTAATTGAGTAGAATCTTGTGAGGGGTGTAGTGTGGGAAATCCTGCTACTACACAATGGGATCTTCCGTTGATGGTAATACCTCTGACTCTTCGGAGAAATTTTTTGAAGTCGACGAACCCAGGTTTTCTTCACATGAGGAGATATTAAACCAAATCAACCCTTTGTTCCATGCAGCTGGCCGGATTATACAAGGCATGTACCTCACCCATCTACGCATCGTGCGGGTGCGCGCCCAGGCTTTCATGGCTTTGATTAAAATGGAGGAGAAATGGAGACGTGATGAAGCATCCCAGCAAGTCGGGAAATATCAATATGATGAAGCTTCTCCACAACGCAGTGCCAGGGCTGAACGATTCGCCTCTCGATTGAAACGTCGAAGGTCTGAGTCCAAGAAATTTCTAGACGAGAGCCAGTTTAATTACCCTGTTCATAATGGTATCGTAATCCTCGATTCTGAGGTGGACGAGCCAGAGAATTCCCAAGAGGCTGTGGTTTGCGAGACTGAAGCAGCTTCTGAAGTGGGTGTCGAAACTACTGTTGAGGAAATCGAAGCGACCACTGAGGATGCTGTCGAGGCAGATGGTGAGGCGGTGGAAGCACATGTTGGAGTCATTGGAGAAGCTGTGGGGATGTATGCTGGAACTGCTGTTGAAGCGGATTCCGGATGGGATGTTGAAGTTTCTTTGAAAGCGCTTAGGATGGAATGTTCAAGTCACTGTCTTTGAAACGACTTCACGGATGGAATGTTGAAGTCGAAACGGTTTGGATGGGATCTTCAAGTCACTTTGTTGAGATATCTTATGGATGGAATGTCGGAAAAGGTGTTGGGGCAAGTGCTTGAAAAATCTCTGATGGAGGCGTCATTGACCAAGGTGTTCGTCATTGACAACTGGTTTTCCCATTTGCGATTTCCTTCCGTAGAGAAAAATAATCTTTTCGTAGCTCGTAGATGTCTTTTGGTACTTCATTTTTGTTTTTGTTTTGTGCAACCGAAGCCATGTCTCACCGAGTATCATTCCTTCGTTTATGTTGCTTTCATATCTTTGATTGAATTAATAAAACCTTCTGGAAGAGACTTAGCAAAACCCCTTTTGCGAAGAACCATTTCTTTTTATTGGATTTTCCCTTGCAAATTATCCAGGGCTTCCGTGGCATGCCGCCAGAGTGCGTAGAAGTGTGAGCTGCCACAAGATGGATAACACGTCATGAGAGAAATAGAGAAATCCGTCAGGTGAAAGTCGTGGCTAGAGATTCTTGAGGGAAAGTGTTTGGGCCGCTGCTTGATGATCTTCTTTCTTGCATTATTATTTTCTTCAGTATTTTATGAATAAGACATTTTATGGGGGTTTGATTTCTCTGGTTTTCAATCGACGGGTAATGACTCGTGAGGGTTTGGGTTTACTTGGTATTTTTCCTTTAAGATGGTCCAGAAAACTTTTAAGGGAAGATGTTCTTTAATTGAAATTGAAAACTCTACTCATGAATGTAGTTATGCAATCACTTTAGAGAAGTTACAAACATCGCATGAAAGGGAAATTGTTGAAGGAAATATTGAAAGGAGAACGCTGGTGGGGAAAGTAGCACATCGTTTTAGGTATTTGATGAGTGCCAAATATTGCATATTTCTACACCTTTTTATTGGCATTTAACTCATCTTTTGTGCTCAGAAATCAGATATTATCCCAAATTTCGTATTTTCCTATTTTCAAGAATAAATATTTGTACTAATTAATTTTGTGTTTTTAGGTAGTAAATAAAGCTCGGAGAAATTGAGAGCCAAAAGAGCGAGAAAAATTGGATACGCGCGCGCATCGATTAGCCCAACAAGTAGCAACCCATTTGCAAAGACATGGGTTTGAGCAATCAAGACCCGGCCCACAACCCGGATCCAACTCCGTCCTATCTCGAGCAGTGAGATATCGCCCATTCCGCATCCAACGGGTCGATGCGTCCCTCACATCACCACTCGATGCATCCGCCCAACACCACCTGACTACTATACCTTCTTCCCATCGACCCAAACCAAACCAAACACTCCATTCACTTTCTATTTTCTTTCTCCCCGACAAAACCCAGAGAAACCCATTTCTCTTCTCTTCTCCCGACCATTTCCTTCTCCCGACAATCACGACCACCACAAACCACCAACACAACCACACAAGACAGCCCGCCTTCACCACCTCCTAGTTTCTCTCTATCTCCTTCATAGCTTCTTCATCCTAGAAGCTAAGTTTGAGATAGAAAGAGTTAGGGTTAGGGTTCGTCAACAGTGGGGGAAACATCGATTTAATGGAGTGCATAGCCGAATTAACAGAGGAGACAACTGATTCAGCGGCTTTGGGTGAGAGGGTCTTCACTTAATTTCTGATTTGAAGTGAGTTAAGGGTTTGCATGTATAAATAGGGATGTGCAGTGTATGTAAATGTTTATGCCTGGATTAGCCAGTGCACCAAGCTTAGTTTAATATGTGTTTTATTTGTTTTAATCATGTTTTAATTTACCTTACTAGGGTGTTGATGAAACCCCTAATTTTCATGTGAAGCTAATCTATCTTTGGTCTTATTCTTCTTTGTGTTATAATGTGTTAAGATTAGTAATTAATTGATGAGCTTATGAGCCTGTGATGAGTTGTATTGTGAAAAGACAACTCATACTAGGGGTGAGTTAGTAAAAATTAGTTAATGAACATCTACTTGAGACCTTCAAGGGAAGGCACAAGAACATAACCTAAGCTACATTGCCTTAGCATGAGATTAGAAGGTGGATTCACCGCCTAGTGTTCTCAATCAATTTACAATCTATTTTTGCACCTTAGATTACAAATCACAATTCCAATTAGTCGTATCGACACCAAAACAAACTCATATTTGTGTCACTTCTCCTAGAAATCAGTTAGTGAAGCCTTGAAATCAACTCTACACAACCCCAAATCCCTGTGGATCGACCTGTACTTGCCCTCGCCTCCAACAGCATTGTGCACTTTTGTTACACGTAGGCAATCACTTTTCTCAGCCTACCAAGTTTTTGGCGCATTGCAGGGGATTTGTAGTGTTGCCGTGTTGATAATTTGCTTACTTCACCGATTTTCGATCACCATTGTATATATGTACTTTGAATCTTTGTGTTTAGTCATTATTAGTGTAACTCAGTTGTAATCATCTGTTAGTTTTTCATTTCTGCATCCTTTATTGCATTCTCTTATTGCATTGTTACATTGTTACATCTGTTAGTCTTCTTTTGTTCTTGTTTAACTCATCTGTAGCCTACATTCACAAGCTCTGCATCTCTGCATCATTGCCTTGTAGTGTAGCTTAGTGTAATCATCTCATCAACATCCTTGTATCACCATCATTATCATCTGTAGCTATTTCATTTGTTTTTTTTAGTATAGGTTGTCTTTTGTTTACTTTCTCAGTTCAGTGAGTCTCTCATCTTTGTAGCCCTGCAGCCTCGTAGTTCACCAATATTTGGGCCGTAGTCCATTCTCAAGCTTGTTATAACAATGCACCCTAGTTAATCCATCTGTCTACATGCCCTGCATCTCGCATTTTGTCCTCTAAACTCCAGCTGTTAACTTTCAGCTCTGAAACTCCTTGTTTCACCTGTGCATTCTAGAGAGCTAAATCTCTCATTTGAAGCTAACAGGTACCTGTGCTGCAAAAGCTGGAGCATAAGCCCAAGGAGGAGAAGAAAAAGCGCAGGATAATTGTGGAAGTGCCTAAACCCGATTTTTATCGGTGGTATCGTTCTCTAATTCTGCTCCGTGTGATGAATATGTGTATGATACACCATGCCTACATGATAAACTTGAGTTTTGCAAAACCCTGAGCAGCCCCTGCAATTTATAGTATTCATGTGAGTGCTTCCTTGATAGCTGAATTACATTCATGCTAGCTGAATTTGCTCTATCTTTGTGCTGACCTGTATGCATATTGCCACTTCCATGAGCCTTGCCCTGAATGTATGCATAACTTGTTATTTGGCTAACCTGTGTTGAATGCTAGCCCTTGTTCACCTGATAAACTAGCTGTCCTGTGAATCACACCATGATTGCATGATAAACCTCGCTACCTTGCTGAGTATTGCCCTGAAACCTGTGCCTTTGTGTAACCTGAGCATAGCCTGTGAAAACTGAAGTCAACTCGAACTAGTTATCCCTTTCATCGTGACCTCTGGCTTCAACAAAGTTCGAGCTCGACTCCGGCCCTCGTAGCCGGTTGAGCTTGAGCTGCAACTTGGTTAGCCAAGTTTGCTGCTAGCCCAGGTTGACATCAACTGAGTTAGTTGAGCCATATGTCCTGTACCTTAGCATGCTTTATTCTGTCAACCAAGCCTATCGACAAACTTATATGACCACCTGTGTCGCATACTCTGCCATACTCACTTGATATCAACTGAGTTGGTTGACATCAACTGACCCTGTTGAGCTTTCTGCATTGTAATTTTTGTGCATCAATCTGTGAAAAATCGGGGTCAACTGACCCTGTTGACATCAAATGTGCATCTGTGCATGTCAAGTGTGTTATAAAAGTGCTGGAATTTCATGTCTGAATAGCTTGCTCATCTATGCTTCTGTTGCATCTGTGAGTCATAGTCACTTGCCACACACAATCACAGCACGTACTCCACCTTGAGTGAACATAACCTGGCTACCACTGTGCACATTTCCTGTCATGTGATCACCTGCCAAGCTATTCACCCAATCCCTGCAACATCTTGGATCCATGCACATTCCCCTGATATTTTGAGCATCTGTGCTAAGCTTGTCTGTGAATCCCTGAATCCTGTTGCCATCTCTAGAAGCATTACTTTCTACCTTGGCGCATCACTGCTTATCTCCAGTGCAGCATCACAAATCCGTGTACACTAATTCTAGGGCCAGCATTACAAATCTCATGAGCATAGTCTACCTATATTGCCTGAGAGTGAGGATCATTTTTAAGCATTAGTTCTCTGAGTGTGCATTTGTGTCTTGACTGAGCAGTAATACATCCTTGAATCTGTGTGCAAAGGAAAAATCCGGTGACATTTAAGTTATACATTGGTTAGCTGACGGTTGTTAGCTATGCTACATTTGAATGACCATGAATCTCTGAATCTATTCTCTAAGCTTCATCTGTAGCCTGGCTAGTGCACTCGTTGCTCATCTTGAGTATTGTATGGTGTATGGCATGTATGTTAGGATAACGTTGTTTCTTTTTGAGTTCAAAATTGATAGCCTGGCATGATAGGATTCGGGTGACAAGTAGAGATGAAGAATCATCACATAGGTCAATTAGAGAGCTTGCTTAGGAGTATTATGAACCTTCTCGGGGACACGAACTTGAATACACATACCCTAATCATTATGCGCACATGTATCATCAACCGCCATGGGAGGTTGAACAATCTTCGTCCTCCAATGAACCCTTGTATGCAGTCGATAATGGACAATATCAAACTCATAGAGCAAAACAATGCTAGGTTTGAATTACAAGCGTTGCATGATCATCCATATAACAACATGTCTGAATTTCCCTTTGGTAGTGAACCTTGTGCACAACCATGTAATGAATACCCATATGAAACGTGCATGCCCACTATTGAAGACTCCCCTTCAATTGAACAACTTAACATGATATTAAGAATGAACCTGATTCATTTACAAAGTGAAGAATGGAAGGAATTTCATGATAGGATGTTTGTTGTCCCTAATAAAGTAAGTTTTGAAAATTGTGTGTCGGGTCCTACTCATGTAACTGACACTGAAAATGAACCTCACCTAGAGGAAAATGAGTTGACTGAAAACACAATGATGTTAATAGGGATGAGTATGCATATTACTCAGATAATGAATATGATGTGTTAGAAGAGCATGTGTGTGCTGAACATATTGTGGAGCCTGTGGATTCAGAGACATTAGGCTTTACTCCGACTTCCATGAATGAGGCTTCCTCTAAATCTGCGAATTGCATGCGATGTTAACTCTGAGTTTGGGCCTGTGCAATTGTTACCAGAAAGTAAGCATCTTTGTACAACCTGTTTGTGACTTAGGGAATCTTGAATTTCTTGTCGACACCAATGATACTATGCATGAAAACAATTTTGATGTGTTCCGATTCCATGCCTAGGTCATGATAATGCTTCTCCTGGTTTTCATATGCATGAGATTGAAATTATTGATGATGATTCTCAATTGGGACTTGCTAATTTGTTCAATGATTGTGAGCATGATCTTGCAATTCTTATCTCTAACTCGGGGAGAGTGTGTATTGATGTTAAGAGTCAAATGAATAAGAGCAAATTGGATGTATGTAGCCCCTGTCCATGCTACAAGTTGATGGATTTCCACCCAACCTAGGTTTGGCCTGTCACAAAAATTTTAAACCAACTATTCGAGATAATACCTAGTCTAGGGCTTGAGCTGTGTGCTTCTCAAGTCCTCTTGGACTATTTTGCAGCTAAGTACAATGCCTTTGAAGAGCCACAGTTGGAATGTGTATATCTGCCTATTCTTAACAAAACTCATTTTGAATTAGACCTTGTGCATGATGTACCTTTAAAAATGCAAGATTTTGTGCTCAAAAACACATCAATTGACAAGTTTAGGGTGGGGAAAATCGTTCACATATGCAATCTTACTTGCACTCTCATGTTATATTTGTGTAAGGTTGTTCATGTTCCTCGCATATCATCTTTTGGGTTGATCCTCAACTCTTTAGATTGTTGGTGTATGGTAAATTTTTCTTGTATATAATCCAAAGAGGTCTTGTTAAATCTTCTATCTTGAATCAGTTGAGTCTTCTTTTGTATATATTGTGCTAATCCAATATGATCTCATTGAGAATGTTGGATTCTAGCCTTGATTAATGAAGCTCTAACCTTGCTCGCAAACATACCAGGTAATCTCTTCATTTTCTCTTATCAGCATAGTTCTCATGGTATGTGAATATTTAAATTCTTATCATCTGTTGACACATTGAGGACAATGTTTGATTTAGGTTTGGGTGTGTGTTTTGCATATAGAGTTTTTAGTCTTTTATTTCAAAAAAAAAAAAAAAAAAAAAAAAAATCAAAAAGTTCAAAATCCAAAACTCTTTGTAAATATGTACATAAAAACCTCCAACTTTTAGAGATCTTAGAGTCACTAGCATGCTTCTAGCTATGTTTACATAGAGAGTCCGACCGAAATAACCGAACTTGGAAATCTTGGAGAACACAATCGGGTTTTTAGTTGATTAGAGCGTTAAAGTTGGATTTAACCATGCTTGGGAGGGCGAATTAGGTCTTTGTATAGATATTCGGTAGTAGAATTGTGATCACCCATAGTGGAGACTACCCATTTTTACATCAAGCGAGGCACCGACCTTCATTTTTTGTGACTTTCTAAAAACTGGTAGAGTGTGTGTCACCGCAAACGTCAATTCCGGTAGGAATGGTGAGCTACCCAACTTCGCACCACTTTCAAAGACTATTTTTGATCTCTTGAGTGCTAATTTTGCCAATCATGAGGGTGACGTTTAAAGATGAAAACTCCTTCTTGTAGTTCGATTTGTAGTTAGCATCACTCTCTCTCTCCCTCTCAACTACATCAACAGATCCATAGAAACACATCATTCGTCAGCAAGCGGAGCATCATCAGAATATTTGAAAAAAAGTTGAATAGTCCAAGGTTTACATGCAACAATTCAAAGAAAAGAAGATAAGATGAGAATTATTGAAGTTTATGAAATCAAGACAATACAAGTTGTGGAAAATTGAGTTTTATTGTTATTTTCATCTCATGTTAAAAAAAAAAAAAAAAAAAAAAAAATATTCAAGCAACAAGGAAATTGAATAGAAAAGTTACAAATTGTCAAGTTTTTGTGAAGTTCAGAAGTTCATCATCAACAGTTGAAGACCGAAGATTGAAGACGTTTATGGATGCTAAGAGAGTAATGTTAATTGCCGATCGGGTGAGAAGGTAATGAGTACTCCCATCCTTGCTAATGGTTGATTTCCTTTCTTAGAGATCATCGAAAAAGATTCTTTTTGTCCACAACTCTGTGGAGTCTCCAGAAATTATGAGGAAGGTTATCCTTCTCATCTTCAACGTGTGCAGGATTTCTCTCTTTATTCCTGCCTGCACACATGAGAGACTAAAAGCGGTCTTTTTGAGTGAAATTATCATAAAACCCTATTGGTGAGGCAGAAGTCGAGGCTTGTGATCACTCTCGAACCCGAATTCTTTCATATGGTATGGTTACTTCTCACTCAACTCTTAAGGATGAGAATGCGTTCTTTGGTAGTTCTAACTTCGTGTTACTAGCATGCGAAACTCTATGTCCTCATAGCTCCTTGGATGCTTGAGACTCTTTTACGCTCCGAAGTTGGAGAAGGTTTTGTGGGTACACCTCTGTAAACCCTCACGAGACTACAACTCGTCCACTAGGGACACCTAGGGGTTTAAAAAGGCTTAGTGCATACGCTAAATGCATTCGAGAGACCGGCGACGGTGGTATAGTTAGGATTTCTTAATTTCTATCTCACTTGAGGACAAGTAAAATTCAGGTTTTGGGGGTATTTGATGAGTGCCAAATATTGCATATTTCTACACCTTTTTATTGGCATTTAACTCATCTTTTGTGCTTTCGTAAATCGAGATATTATCCCAAATTCTCGTATTTTCCTGCATTTTCAAGAATAAATATTTGTACTAATTAATTTTGTGTTTTTAGGTAGTAAATAAAGCTCGGAGAAATTGAGGAGCCAAAAGAGCAGAAAATTGGATACGCGCGCGCATCAGTTGCAGCCCAACAAGTAGCAACCCATTTGCAAAGAAATGGGTTTGAGCAATCCAAGACCCTACCCACAACCGGGATCCAAGTCCGTCCTATCTGAGCCGTGAGATATCGCCCATCCGCATCCAACTGTCGCCGCGTCCCTCACATCACCACTCGATGCATCCGCCCAACACCACAGCCTACCTATACCTTCTTCCCATCGACCCACCCAAACCAAACACTCCCTTCACTTTTCTTTCTTTCTCCCCCCGACAAAACCAGAGAAACCCATTTCTCTTCTCTTCTTCCCCGACCATTTCCTTCCCGACAATCACGACCACCCACGCCCACCAACATAACCACCAAAAGATGCCCGCCTTCACCACCTCCTAGTTTCTCTCTCTATCTCCTTCATAGCTTCTTCATCCTAGAAGCTAAGTTTGAGATAGAAAGAGTTAGGGGTTAGGGTTCGTCAACGATGGGGGAAACATCGATGTAATGGAGTGCATAGCTCTAATTAACGGAGGAGACAGGCGATTCGGGCTTTGGGTGAGAGGGTCTTCACTTAATTCTGATTTGAAGTGAGTTAAGGGTTTGCATGTATAAATAGGGATGAGCAGTGTATGTAAATGTTTATGCGTGGATTAGCCAGTGCACCAAGCTTAGTTTAATCTGTATTTTATTTGTTTTAATCATGTTTTAATTTACCTTACTAGGGTGTTGATGAAACCCCTAATTTTCATGTGAAGCTAATCTATCTTTGGTCTTATTCTTGCTGTGTTATAATGTGTTAAGATTAGTAATTAATTGATGAGCTTATGAGACTGTGATGAGTTGTCTTGAAAAGACAACTCATACTAGGGGTGAGTTAGTAAAAATTAGTTAATAAACATCTACTTGAGACCTTCAGGGAAGGCACAAGAACATAACCTACGCTACATTGCCTTAGCATGAGATTAGAAGGTGGATTCACTGCCCTAGTGTTCTCCAATCTATTTACAATCTATTTTTGCACCTTAGATTACAGTCACAATTCCAATTAGTCGTATCGACACCAAAACAAACTCATATTTGTGTCACTTCTCCTAGAAATAAGTTAGTGAAGCCTTGAAATCAACTATACACAACCCCAAATCCCTGTGGATCGACCTGTACTTGCCCTGCCTCCAACAGGCACTGTGCACTTGCAGTTACACTGTAGGCAATCACTTTTCTCATCCTACCAGTATTGAAGGGCTTAAGCCATCGCGAATGAATCGTTACACCTTCCAACTTGTCGGCATTGATGAGTTTGCAGTAACCAACCAAGATAACATCTGCCACCAGATATGGCTCATCTTCCTTTTCTTTAGGCGAATTAGGTTGAGCGGCTATCCTCACTGTTACATCTCCAACTTGAAACGAGGTCGTCTTGACTACCATATCTCCAATTTGAAATGGGTTTGGGCATTGTGCAACCACTTGATTTTTAAGCTCGTTATTTTTGACCGCTGCAACTTCCAAATTTTGACAAAGCACTTGAAAGGCCCTGTTCCATTCACATCTCTTAATGACGCTGGGTTGGTGATTGGACCGAGTCCCCATGCTTGGCCTAGAGGAGAAGTGATTGGCGCAGAAGGGTTGTTTAACGAGACTTACTTGTGTTTGGAATCACGGATGAACGCCAATGGGCTTTCTCGGATAATTGAGTTACATCGGTAAGTTGTTGATACGACAACATGTAATCTTCAAAGTTGGACGGTTTATTTCAAATTCTTTTGGGTATCGACACCGGCAGAGGGGATACTCCTAATTTCGCTTTGTTGCCGTGTACCCATGGGCGCCCCAGAATCATGTCGTAATTTGAGAGTTCTTTGACAATGTGGAATTTGCCATGTATTAGGGAGTCTCCTACCTTAATTTCAAGGTTGATGTAGCCATATGCGTCTATTGCTTCTCCTTCCAAATTTTCAACCATGATTGGGGAACGTGTAGTTTACTGCTTCTAAATTCCCGCAGCTCTCAGAGTTTTGATGGTAACGATGTTGAAGTCAGAGGCCGTGTCAATAAATGTGTTGTCGAGCTCGGCGTCCTTCAGATGAACCGTGGTCGCTAGCCCCGATTGTATTTTCCAAAGACCGTCTCCCGAGAGAGTTTAGGTTCTGGCGTAGTTTCTTCAGTAGGAAAAAAGTCGTTTGCCCGACACAACTCGATTGGGTCTCAGAATATATCTTGACGCTGCGCCTTGAGAAATAGAGAATCTCGCATACATGTTCCATGATGGATTGCACGGTTTTGTGAACGCAGTCCCCGGAGAGCATGCAACTCCTAACTGGAAGAGGATCTCTGTGAACTCCCTCATTGCCCAGCTGAAGTTCCCCTGCCTCCACATTTTCTTTGAAAATACGCTTTAACTTATTGCAGTCACTAGTCGGGTGATGGACAAATCTGTGGTGCGGCAATACTTAGGATTTGCCATTTCCTCTTCAGTTGATGGGCGCCTAGTAGGGGGCAACTGATGGCGTCATCTTGGATCCATGCCTCAAGAGTTCAATTACTTCCTCGATTGGGAACGGAAATCTAAGGCCCTTTCTCCGGCTCCTTGATATTGCGCAGAGCCTTAGCTGCGTTCTTCCGTGGTGGAGCACTTCGATGTCTTTGGCGTTACGCTGGATTGTTGTTCTATCGCTGGAGCCTTCCTTTTTCCTCTTTCACTTACCACGCTCACATAGGGGCCAGTGTTATATTGCTTGTTGATGAGACGTCTGTTTCCTCGAGTTTCGCGTGCGTCTTTAACCTTGGCTGGCCTGGTTCTTTCCAACAATGCTGGTGTTGTTGTGGCCGACCGTTTAGCAGCCTCATGAAGTTCAGAGAACGTCTGGAATCGCAGATTCTCCAGTAAGACACGGTAGATGGGAACCATACCATTGATGCAAGAATCCACTGATTGCTGCTCGGTTACATTTGGGTCGTGACAGTCCAACGCTTGAATCCTAAATCTTTTGACATAATCATTTGGATGTTCATTGTTTCTTTGAAACATCCTCCCTAAATCTGAGAAGGTAATTTGCTCAGACACAAAGAAGTACTTCTTGTAGAAAGCCGTAACCATGTCACCCTAATTGGGTATGCTGTTTGGTGCAATGCTTTTGTACCAGGTGTATGCTCTTCCGGTAAGTGACTTTGAAAACTCCCTCAAACGGAGAACATGGTTGTATTCGTGCTCACCCAAGGATTCCAAAAATCGAGAGACATGTTCACGCACATTACTGGTGCCGTCATATAAGGAGAAATGAGGAGAAGAGTATCCTCTCGGGAGAGGAATTCTTTGTACTTCAGGAGGATACGGGGGTTGATGTTGATGCATGTCTGCAGAATCACTTTTGTCTCGGTTTCGAAGAAGTCGTTCCAAATCCTCTCGTGTGACAAAACTGGACGATTGATTCCTCTCCGTTGGAGCCCCCAAACGAGTCTCTTCATCTACAAAGGTGCGCCTTGCTGAGGCATCAGCGCCAAGAGTATTGAAGGTGTTCCTCGTTGGCTCTGGTTGGCGCGTTCTCCCGTGGTAGCCGCTCCGTTAGTGTCTTGAGGAAAAGAAGCACCTCTTTTCGAGTCGAAGCCATGTCTGTCTGAGCCCTAGCAAGAACTTACTGCCTTTCTATCAAATCAGCAATGGTAATATGGGATCGGCTCCCTCTGGCTCCCCCAGTATTTCATACTGATGGAGTAGCAGCGGCTCTGGTGAAGGTTGGAGATATCACGTTTGAAGAAACGTTGGGGGGAGGGTGGGGAGGGGAGCAATGGCCCCGGCTCAGTGGATCGGAGGTGTGACACCGAAGGAACGTTTCGGTAGCGGCTCGGCTCGTAACCGAAGGTGTAATGCCTAAAGGAATATTCTCGCGCCACGCATTGATAGGTGGCGTATTAACGCCATCTTTGGAAGGAACGCCTGCAATTCGAGAATAATTTCGGCGCTAGTGTTTTCTGTGGTTTGTTCTTTGACCCGGACCGAGCTCTACCATCTTGAAATTGGGATTGAAAAAATGAAATTGGGATTTGGAAATTGGTATTACAACCGAGAGATTAATCTCCCACTGTGGTCGCCAATTATTTGTGGGTGAAAACTGATTCTGTCGGTTTTGGTAAATTCAGGTGTGTGGATGAGAAAAAAATCTAAACCTTAAACAATGCACTGCACGGTAATACTTTTGATTCGAGAGATCAATCTGTACAATCCTGGCCTATACCAAGAAATGGCCATTCCAGGCTTGCTTCGGTCACAAAGTCAAGGAGAAGGGTTGGTCTTAGGGAGGGAAGCGAAGAAAGTGTTGAGACCGAGAATAGTTGATTCTCGAAGGTGTAGCATTTTATGACTTGTATCAGAAAGTGGAACTGGAATGAAAGGTATCAGTTCTTTGGTAATTTCTGGATACTGTGATGTTGCCGACCAAAACCTGTCGTTTGGTGAAATAGGTGAAGCCTATTTATACAAGTCATATTGAAACGTACCCTGGTCTCGTAGGAAGTGGAAATGATTGAGTGGTGGAAGAATAGAGTAATGTGTAATCGTCGGACGTTATGCTTCCATGATGAGGAAGTGAATTCAAATCAGGTCATTACGCTTCCATGATGAAGGAAATGAATTGTTTACACCGTTAATTTTCACCACCACTAATTGTCCTACTTCATGACACTTTCTTGTAACGGGCGCATTGCATGCCGCACGGTGTAAACCGCCAGACCAATACCCTGATGAGTATTCCCCAGTTTGTGACATGTTCGATGTCTCGAGTGTTTTCGTGGAAAACGTGTAGCAGGTTGCTATGTGTGGCAAGTCAAAGTCAAGAGACTTTGACATAGGAAAAACATGTGATGCTATTAGGCTTGCCTTGGTCGGCCGCCTAAAACTTGCCACAAGTCCGTCAGTTTGGTGGCGAACTTGAATGGCTGAGATTACATCTCGTGAGGAAGGGTAGCCATTGATTATGGTCACATCTTTATTATGTAACAAAGTGGCGCCATTAGCATAGTGGAACCTGGCGTAGCCGGTTGTCTGAGACTTGCCGCAAGTCCGTCAGTTCAGTGGCGAACTTGGATGGCTGAGATTGCATCTCATGAGGAAGAGTGGCCATTGATTATGGCCGCTTCTTGTTGTATAGCGAAGTGTCGCCATTGGCATAGTAGCGCCTGGTGGATCCATGGCATAGTGGCATGTGGCGTAGCCATGGCATAACGACATGCTAATGGCGTAGCCGCGGCATAGCGGCATGCCAGTGGAGTTGTGGCATGGCCACGCCTGTGGCATTGTATCATGGCCAAAGCTAAGGTTTGGCTCCGTGGCCAAAATTAGGGCTAGGCGACGTGGCCAAGGTTAGGATTTGGCGTCGTGGTAAGAATTAGGGCTTGGTGGCGTGGCCAAGGCTAGGATTTGGCGTCGTGGTTAGAATTAGGGCTTGGAGGCTTGGCCAAGGCTAGGATTTGGCGCCGTGGTAAGAATTAGGGTTTGGCGGCATGGCCAAGGCTAAAGTGGCATGCTACCTCGGCAGAGTGGCATGTTGGCATGCCGATCAATATGTTGTTGTGGTAAGGCGCGTTTGGCTTGCCAGTTAGTATGGTGCGCGGCAGGGTGCGTTTGGCCTTTAATATATGGTGGCAAGTTTGGAGCGACTTGATTGGCCGAGGAAACGGGCCGGCCAAAAATAAGGCGTGTCTACACTTTTGGTTAGAGTGTGGCGGCTTTAGAGCGACCTGATTGGTCGATGGGAAGTGGGGCCGGCGAGTATAAGCCACAACTTATGTGCGCGTGGCTAATTTGAGGCGACACGATTGGTCGAGAGAAATAGGGCCGGTTAAAGAAGGGGCGTGGCCAATGGCAAGTGGCGCCAGTTGGCCTAAGGCATGGCCACGCCTCCCTTTGCTGCTGCGGCTCCCTGTTTTCTGATTCTGAGCAAGGCTTTGCACCTGCTAATTCATGGCGGATTAATTACCTAGTTTTCCTAGGTTTAATTTCGACAAGCAAGGTGCGATATATCAAGGCGAGGCGCAAAACCCTAACTTCGCAAGTTAGTCGGTCAATTGATTGAATTCTATGTGTTGAGATAGAGTTCTTTTTTTAAGTTCATTGCCGAGAGAAAGATGTTTTTTCCGATTGAATACCTTATGCAAAGACCTTATCCTTGATACTTGGAAATTCGTGCTACTCTGCTGCGAGTGAACACAAATCGTCATGCCAAATCAACATTAAGGGTTCAGCCGGAGAACATAGCATAGAAGGCATTCAAATAAACTTATATTAAGTGAATATAGGCGAGGCGCTGACATTTACAGAACATATGGGATGGTTGCTACATTCGCCAGTCTAGATAAATTTCATGTAAGTATATTGAACGGCTCAATCTATATGCCGGTGGAGAGGTTAGCACTCACGGTACCGCTTCCTTACAGAGTGACGTCACATCAGATACTAGGTTTTACGATTTCAACCCTGAGCTAAAAACCACCATCATCACCCTTTTCTAAGGCACGAGCAACTCCTATTTATACACACGAGTGGTCGAAAAGATCTCGTATTTTCTTCCACCAAAAGTATCGGATATTTCCTTTTTTTCTTCTCTTTATTTCTCTCGTTGTACGCATCCTTTGAATTGTTCCAAACATATTTGATAGAATGTAATAGGAGAATATATATCTTCTCCCCATTTTTGCGTAACTCCCAAGCAACTCCACGTACTCCTCCCAAACAAGCCCTAAACTTAACAAAAATATCAAAAACTTATTTCCCAAGGTATCTACTACCTTTATATGCATAAAGGAGAGAGAATGTCCGGGTTTCTCGCGGGGAAAATGGTTTTGGGATCGTCTTCACGCATCAAATTAGTGATTAGTATGTTGTAATCTGCATGATCCATAAATTGTTTTGGTAGTCAAATAATTTGCAAATTACAATGTTTCGATTTAATGGAGAAAATTAGAGTTCATCCGATTCTGATTATAGAAATCCATTAATCAGGTAAGTAAGTTTGATATGTTCATCTATTTACTTCAAATACGTTTTATGTGGATTCAATTTTTTGAAGCTTTGGTGCTGGTTACATCATTGTTTTTCTAATTTCTTATGATTTCCATTAGTTTCTAAGAAATCTATTCGAGTCTTGTGTTGTTATAAAGAAAAGAAATTGATTTGCTAATTGTGTTTTTATTTTTTTGCAGTTAGGCGTGAGTTTTGGTTCGTTCGAAGGGTTTGGACATTTGGGTATCCATCAGCAGCTGAATTAATCACTACTTAGAAAGAAAAAAAAAAAGCTGAATTAATCACCAGTTTTGGGTAATTTTCTTCTTGTCTTTCTTTCCCCCTCGTTTGAGTTAATCTTAGTCGCCATTTTGATACGTGTTACCTGTTTGAGATAATGTCTCACTTGCAAATATTATGGATTGCTTTCTCAACAGTAGTTATAGTTGTGAATAAGATGCGGCTGTGGTTTCTTTTCATGTAAGAATTCCCAGTTTTGAGCTATGAAATCTGTATGTAACTAGAGATTTCTGATCTGCAGTTCAAAAGTGAAATTATCAAAAGTTCGATATTGATTTTACTTAGCTACGTACACTACCTATTTCTTGGGTTTGTCTTTTTTTACTCATTTATGAAACTCTTTTTTGATTAATCTTGTAATGGGAATGATGTTAATGTTCCTCAGAATTGGGGTTATGCTATGCATACTTTATCTGAGGTTATTACACTCAAAACTAGTCCGTGGTTGAACTTTTGTCATAGCATCATCATTCGATATGACATTCTGGTCTGTGTTAATTTGGTATTTTTTCTTACTATTTGGTATTTCCTTAAGAATAACCTATCGCTTCGATGAAAGTCTAAGTGGGTCATATTGGCTCCCTATTACCAGTTTGTGTCATCATTGCTCTTCGGTCTTGTTCACATAGCTTTCTTCACTCCATTGATTAGCGTTGTAGTATAAGTAAAACATTCATCTTGGTGCTAAAAAAATACCTCACTTTTTGGATGATCTTCAATGTAGCTCGGAGAAGAGTTATGGTTCACTGTGGGTGGTCAACATATTCCTTTTGGTGCATCACCTCAGGTCAGTAGGGCTTCTCATTCATAGGACTTTATCAGTTTACGCCGGTCCTTAAAAGTTAAAATTGTTCCAGATAAGGCATGAGTATTTTACCAGGACTATATTTTCTTGGATTTGCTTAATAAGGTGGTTGTTTCTAACTCGGTAAACATTATGATTCTGATTATGTATGTACCATTTGGGCAGATACATATGTTTCTATTACATGTTATACATTGTCAATGGTGGGGTTAAACTTTTTACTTGTTTCTCTACAGGACGTGTGGACTGAATTAGGTCGTCCTTGTGGAATACACCAAAAGCAGGTAAACGACAAATTAATTTTCAATATGTTAATCTTGTGAGTTGGATATAAGGAATTAAGACGCAGTTGATAAACATCTATCGGGACTTTTGAAAATAAGAACTCCCAAAACTCATGATCTATACTTTCAGTTTCAGAAACCTGTGAAATGAACTAGAAATTCAGTAGTGGTGTATAATAACGAGCCTGTTGTGCATGTTCTTGTTTGGTGTAGGAGCATATATTTGATTAGAATTAAGAAAAAAGGTTTATTCATGTATAACAACATGGGAATCGGTGTCATATGTCGTACTGTGACACGACAACTTAAAATCTAGGAAAAAGGGACACGACATACTCAGTAAATATAAATAGTTTAAAATGGATATGTAAGATAGCAAAGTTAGCAAAATGCATACATATATGGATGAATGTCTTTGAACTATTCAAATCTGTGTAATGTCCATATATATTGGCTGTCAGCTAATTGGTCTTTTGTTTCTGTTTTTGCTCTCTTGCTGATTTGTTTGTTTTGTTTTCCTATGCAGGGCGTTCGGGTGGGGGAAGAAAGTACAGGGAGGGAAGAGTCTAGTCAAGAAACAATTAACAATTTATTAAAAATGAACTGGGATATGGAAACAATATGCAAATACTCATTTTTGTTTTACCTCCGGTTTGCTTACAACTTCACTAGCATGTATGATTTTACCGAATAGAGACCACCATAGATCCGTTGTACAAGAGCCTAAATTCCATATCATCTGGGATAATTTCAAACCCTCTTCTGTAGGGAAAGTCGCCTGCTTGTTAGTTTAAAGGACGTGCGCGGAGGTTTGCAATGAGAATGGTAAACTTGGTTGTCTGCTGGCGATCTAATGCTTGTTTAATGCGGGTAACTCTCAGTCGGTATGCCTAGAATTCCATGTCATCTAGGGTAACTTCATTGGCAGTGATCCAACTCTTATGTTGGGACTTGATCAAGGCAAATTATGGTTTAGATTTACATTACCTCGCTTATTTCCCAAGTCGAAGCTTTAGACATGAAAGATTGCTCTGGATTTGGCTTTGGGCTATACCTTGAAATGACTTTTTTTAGCAAGCACCGGTTTGAGATACTACTTATTATAGGTTTTGTGGATTTATCTTTTAAACTGCAGCTTGAAAATTTTTATTTTCTCTTATCAGAGGCTTAAAAGGCTTAATCCAGAAGGGAGCAATGATCAGATTTGCATCACTAGCAGTCATCGATTATTCTGTAAAGGGTCATAGTTTACGAGTCACCGAATATTCAGATTATAGTCAAGGGAGATGTTCAGGGAACTGTCCAAGCTGTTACGGATGCACTAATGAATCTAAACAGTGCTCAGGTGTGATTTTTGTTTTGTTTTGTTTTGTTTTGTTTTGTTTTGTTTTGGTAATAGGATCTGTATTTGCTGAAAGGTACTCCAACTTGTATTCTTGTGATTGGAGGATATACTTTGATTAGGTCTATATTCTGCATTAGGGGATTACCTCTTATTTGTTATGAACAATAATCTTTATGTTTGCTATCTGGAAATTGAGTAGATGAGATGGAACACTAGGATTTTAGATAGATAAAAAGTTGACAGAATGTTTTATATATTCTTATAGCCCGTTTATCCCTTTATACCTGTGTTTGTGGCCACTAGTTCCACACTTCGTGGTCAGCACGATATTGTTGACCATAGCTCTTTTCATTTATTGGGCTGTTCATTTAGATTGGCCGAATATTGAGCAGTCCAAGTCAATACCGAATAATTCGAGCAAGGATTCACGTATGGAGAAATTCACGCGCGTGCAAAAAGGAAAGAATACATGCGGAACTTTTTCTACAAGTTTGAATTCAATTTCAAATTCAAATATAAATTTGAATGTTAATAAAACCATTGAGCCCAAGAGACCAGCTAGGCGCATCCAAATTTTGGATAAAGGCATCTCTAATTCAATTTTGGGGCCACCACCTTTTTTGAAAGTGCCAGCATTTATTCAACCACCAGTTTTGAATTCAAATAATAATTCTTCAACGAATCTTACAACAAATTTATCCTCAGAAGAAGATGTTGATGAGTATCTGAAAGAAGCAGTTTCGATTCCTTATCTTCAAAAGCTAGATCCGTCTGTAAGAGAATTATGCTTGTAGAAGATAATGTTGAACCACTATCTAGCACCAACAATGATGTTCCTTCATCAAGTCAGTGGCAGCAAGTCAGAGATAAGGTAAACCCAATTTTGAGACTGCAATTCGAGAACATTGTAACTCAAATGATCTAATTGGGGCCAAAATTAGGCTTATTTTTCAAAGGCAGTGAGCAGGAAAATGTAGAAGTGATGATGGACACCATGAATGATCATCTCAAAAAATTTAAGGCAGAAAATGGTAAATTCACTTAACTTGCTTACGTCTTATTTCATTATTTGGGTTTTGGGTCTTTATTTTCATGGATTTTAAAATAATCACTGGAATGTTAGAGGACTTAATGATCTTAACAGAAGAGACATCATCAAGAAAAAATGTAGAGATTGGAGGCCTAGTATCTTGCTTTTACAGGAGACCAAGATACAACAATGTAATGACTTACTTGTATGGCAAACTTGGGGGAACAAAAATGTTAAATGGATAGATGCCCCTTGGTAAGGAAGCTCGGGTGGGATTGTATGTTGTTGGGATGACTCTAAATTTCTTGTTTTAGATTCTCTTATTGGATACTATTCAATTACACTTCATTGTCAGATGAAAGATACTAAATTTGAGTGGATTTTCACTGGTATATATGCTCCTAACTCTAATAATACTAGTGAAAGGAAACTCTTTTGGAGGGAAATTGAGGAAGTCAGATGTTATTAGAGATTGCCTTGGGTCTTAGGGGGGAGACTTTAATGAAATCAGATTTTCTTATGAAAGATCTTCAGGTGGTGACCAAACTGCAGGCATGATAAAGTTGAATAATTTCATTTCAAGACATGAGTTAGTAGATTTGCCTTTGAATGGAGCTTCTTTTACTTGGACAAACAATCAATTCCATAGTAAAAGAAGTAGAATTGATAGAATTTTGATTTCAATGGAGTGGGAACTTCATTTTCCTAGAGTTATTTAGCAAGTACTTCCAAGACCTTGCTCTGATCATTCTCCTATTGCTCTTTTGTGTGATGGTGTGAAGACAGGACCTGGACCTTTTCACTGTGAGTCTTACTGGTACTCTCACCCTGAATTTATTTCCTTTATTTCCACTACTTGGTCCTCTTTTGTTGTTACATGTAATGCTGGATTTTCTTTTTGTAAGAAACTGCAACTTTTAAAGCCAAAACTCAAATTATGGGATACAAGATTACAGGCAAGACAAGACTTCTGCAAACTCTCAATACTCAAGGCAGAGAAGTGGAGGGCAAGAGAAAGAGTTACTCATATGCAACAACAAGATGATAACACAAAATACTTCCATAGACTTGCAACTGAAAGAAGAAGGAAGAGCTACATTGGTGATATAAAGGCTGATGGTGTTATGACTTATGATGAAAAGGAGATTAAAGAAGGTATTGTGCACTTCTCTCCCAATCAATTTTTCTAAATCAAGCAGCCAAAAATGTTTCTATGGACTTCATGTACTTTAATCAAGTCTCTGAAGATCAAAATGATTGGTTGGAGAGTGAAATCACTGAACATGAATGCATAAATGCAATGAAAAGATTAGGTCAATCAAAGGCTCCAGGGCCAGATGGTTTTCCTATAAGCTTTTATGTTCTAGTTTGGGATATCATTAAGCATGATCTGATGTTGGTGATTAAGGAGCTTCAGCAAAAGAATTTCTTGGAATGGAGGTTAAAAAACACTTTTATTGCCTTAATTTCAAAGAAAGACACAATTGAAGAAATCAAAGATTTAAGACCAATTAGTCTTGTCCATGGTCTTTACAAGATCATCTCTAAGATTCTTACAGAGACAGATTCAAAACCATCTTACCTGATATTATTTCTTCTCAGCAAACTGCATTTTTAAGGAAAAGGCAAATTCTGGATGGAGTTCTTGTTGCTAATGAGCTCATTGACTCTAAAATTATAAGTGGAAGGCCTGGAATTTTAGTTAAGGTGGACTTTGAGAAAGCATTTGATCATGTAAATTGGGATTTTCATGATGAAATCATGGCTAAGATGAATTTTGGCAACAAATGGAGGAGTTGGATAAAATGATGTGTGGAATTAGTGAGATTCTCTGTCTTGGTACTTCTGAAGGTTATTTCAAATCAAAAAAAGGCATAAGACAGGGAAATCCCCTATCTCCCTTTCTTTTTCTGTTGGTAGGTGAAGTTTTATCCTTCATGATCAAGCAAGCTTAAGAAACTGGCTTAATTTCTGGTTTTCAGGTGGCTGAAGGTGGTACTGTTGTCAGTCATTTGCAATTTGCTGATGACACTTTAATATTTTTAGATGCAGATACCGTCTAAGTTGAGAATTTAAGAATCCTTCTTTTATCTTTTGAGCAACTTACAGGCTTAAAAAAACTTTGCAAAAAGTGAAATTTTCGGTGTTGGATATTCTGGAGACATTGCTTAATTTTTCTCTATTCTGGGTTGTTATAATGGTGTTTTGCCAACTACTTATCTGGGTTTGCCCTTAGGTGATAAGAGTGGTGATGTTGCAAAGTGGGAGCTAGTTATTGAAAGATTTATCAAATACATTGCTGGATGGAAAAAAACAACTCTAAATATAGCAGGTAAAATAACACTTATTAATAGTGTTTTGGCAAGTCTGCCAGTTTACTATATGTTTTTGTTTGTTATGCCAGCTTGTGGCTAAAAGGCTTGAAATGATCATGAGAAATTTCCTATGGAATGATAAGAAGAAAATAAAATTAGTGAAGTGGCATGCTATTTGTATAAGGAGAAAATATGGAGGTCTTGGTGTTAAAAGCTTATAAAAGATGAATAAGGCTCTTCTTACTTAGTGGTTGTGGAGATTTGAAACTGAAGAAAATGTTTTATGGAAAGACATCATTACTGAGAAGTATGAAATTAAGCAACTGGGTTGGATAACAAAAACTCCAAAAATGACTTACGGAAGATGTTTATGGAAAGGAATTATGAAGTGCAGTACAGTATTTATAAGTCATATCAAATTTAAAGTTAACTCTGGCAGTAAAACCAGATTTTGGAGGGATAAATGGCTTTTTGATATTCCTTTATGCATCAAGTTTCCTAACCTGTTTGCAGTCTCTAGAACCAAAGATTTAACAGTGGCATATGTTTTTGATGTTAGTATAGATGATTGGAATTTAATCTTGCCAAGAAGAATGTCACGTGCTGTTAGATTGGAACTTTCAAGTCTGCAAAACAGCTTACAAGGGTTTGTGCTCAACAATAATGCTTTAGGTGAAATTCTATGGAACATTACCAGTAAAGGTCGGTTCTCAGTAAAGTCAACATATGATACTCTTGCCAATAATGATTCTGATCCAGCACAACAACACATTTTTAAGTTCATTTGGGGACAAAATCTTCCACAAAAAATTTGCTTCTTTCTTTGAACTTTAGCACATAATAGCTTGCCAACCAGAGATGTGCTAAGAACCTGTTTGTTCTGTAATCATCATGAATCAGTCAAACATGTTTTTCTACATTGCCGCTTGTTTATGGGTGAAAACTATTTCTGCCGGTTTTGGTAATTTGGGGTGTGTGGATGAGAAATGAGTCTAAACCTTAAACAAATGCACTGCGCGGTGAGTGCTTGTAGATTCGAGAGATCAATCTGTGCAAGTCCGGCCTAAACCAAGAAATGGCCATTCCAGACTTGTTTCGGTCACAAAGTGAAGTAGATGGGGTTGATCTTAGGGAGGGAAGCGAAGAAGGTGTTGAGAATGTGAAGATGTTGGCTATGAATGACTTGTATCGAAAAGTCGGGCGGCTTGCAGGGTGTAAGCTATCAGTTCCGGTGTTTGAATACGATTGTATCAACACTTGCCTCTGTTGTCTGGACTTGTCTTGTTTCTCCTGTTTGGAAAATAGGGAGGAGAACCTATTTATACAAGTCATTTGAGCCTTATTCACATCTCTCGTGGGAAGTGGAGGAAGTGGAGTGATGGAGTAGTGGAGTTGTGTGTTGGTGTTACACGACCGGTCTTGCCCACTTCTCCTGTCATCTCTAACCGTCCATGACTTCCTCGACACGTTCTTGTGATGGCGCGTTGCACGCCGCATCTTTGTAAACCGCCAGACCAATACCCAGTATGTATCCCCAGTTTGTGACATGATTGATGTCTGGAATGTGTGGATCGTGGGACCCACAAAAGGTAGCATGTAATGCTAAATTGAACAACTGCGTTATTTAGGAAGTTGATACTTGTGAAGTATCGTGTGTATTCTATGCAGGTACTGCATCGAGTATATTCAGCATGTATGAAGCATCGCTGTTTGAGTGTCTCAAAATAGCCTCATATCTAGCCTACTTCATGTGATGGTTTGGAAGTTGCGCAAGCAAATCCTCCCTTGACCGACCACATGGCGTGGTAGAGTGACGGATGGTGATCACCATGATGCCACACTGACCAATTAACTCCTGACCAAGGCTGTATAACCAAGCCGGTGAAGTTGGACGAACGAGATGATCTTTGAGACACTCATCTGCGACCGTTAATGAAATTAGGTTTTTAGAAGAGGTGCGCAAGCATCCCTCTTCACTGGTCGAATCCAAGCTTGGGATACGATTTTGGCCGGGGACGATCGTACATGCGTGTAGACGGCATGACGGTGTAGGCGCCCATACCCCATCATCTCACGAAAGTGTGATCCGCCACCAATTCGTCCGGCGAAGTTGAGTGGTCGAGATCGATTTGTGACAGAAAACTAGTGCCGCAAAGCCGCGTATCGTGCCAACTTCTGCGCGCGTTCCAAGACAACCAATTCTTAGTCGGTCTTAACCGATCGGCCTGGGAGTGTAGGTGGTAGGCTGGTATTCACGCCTATACTCGACTGTCCCATGAAAACGTGATCTAAGCCACTCAAATCGTCGGCGAAGTTGAGTGGTCGAGATATCGGTTGCAATTTGGGAAGTGTGACCATGCTAGTTTGGACGTGCGTTTTGGGATAGCCAGACATGATATGCCTTGGCCGACCGAGAGAGAAGATTGGTGGGTCCACGGTGATCATGTTGGTATGACCGGGCCTCCTTAATCTAATCTTGGACCCTCCATTCGTTCCAGAGAAGATGGACGCTCGTGATGCTCAAAACCCTAGTTTTGGCTTTCACGGCCGTGTAACCATGCCCTATTCGGGCGAACGAGGTGGGACGACCAACCATGGTTGGTACTGACCGATTGGTCAAGTATGTAGGCGGGCCCACGGTGATTGCATTGACATGTTCTAGGCCTTTTGAATCTACATCTACACCCTCCATCTATACCTGCGAAGATGGATGGTTGAGACTATTTTGCGACACATGTAATGTGCCGCAAACCCTAATTTAGGGTTTTCCGCCCATATCACTCCGGTTTGGACGTTTTGGCAAGCTATGCCAATCTTTTGGGGAGGCCGACCATGCGGAGTCCGCGTTGGTTCGGCAAAGTGAATATTCCATACCCCTTGGGGTTATGGAATTGATCCGGGCCATCCATTCATCTTTGGTGAAGTTGGATGAACGAGATCATATCCAGACTGATACGGACAGTCCGGATGCTCAATCGGGCTAGTATAACACACCGAGAGTTTCTCAATCGGGCTAGTATAACACACCGAGAGTTGCAGCCTGTACGGGTATTTCGTACATGCTTTCATTATAATGCTTGGAGGTTCGTGTTGCTCCGTGGAGAGCAACACTCAGTCGTCATGCCGCACTGATAATGAGTACAGGAAATACAAGGCTGCTCACACATTAATTAATAATGCTATAAATTCACAGGGTATATGGGATTGTTGCTACATGCTCCAACCTGGATGAATTTTGTGTATTTAATTCACAGAATGGGATTGTTGCCACATGCTCCATTCTAGGTGAATTAGTAAAGTGAAGAAGTATTCAACACTTATTAATGGCTTTATCATTTACAAGATGTTAGCGCATAATTTTCTGGTTTTTTACAATTTTAACCTTAAATGAAAGTCCACCATCAACATTAAGTCCCCTGCCTAGCACATAATGGTTATACTATTGTGGGGTAGGCATGATATGGTGACAAATTTGTGTACTGAAATGACCAAGCTAAAGTGAATACATATTTACCAGATAGGTCGACATCGTCAGGCGTTGCCCTGGAACTCGTTAGTCCTGATTAAGGTTGTGAAGGAAGCAAGACTTGATCTGGTGAGTCGCTTTGGTTCCCTTTGTATATATCCGGACAGAGCTTGGCCCCTTCCTTGGTTCAGGTGTACTCCCTTTCGTCTAGCAGCTTTCCTCAGATGTATCTGATAAGCATCGTTGATTGCTATCCCGAATTAGTAGCCTTTATAGGTGGCAAGTGAAGACTTCTTTTTCTTCGGGATTAAATCGACTTGCGAGATTATAAAGAATCATCTCACGTAGTCATTTATTCTATATCTCGTGTCTTGTTCCACACTTATCCGATCTTCGATTGGTGATCGATCGATTTTATTTTTATTTTATTTTATTTTTTGGGAAAACCCTAATTTCTTTGGTAAAAACGTTTTTGCAAGATACATCATGCTTAGCTTTCCCATCAAGATTGATAGTAAAAACGCCCATATTTGCTAGGATGGTTTAGTTCCGCGGCTCCGTGAATATGTCGTTTTCGCTTCTTCTTCCGTTGTTGCATGCAATACTAGCTTCTTAGGTTATAGCTTGGAAAGAGACTTTGGCTTAAATTTCGTAAACACAATTCCCATGAACATAAGAAAAACCGTGTTATAATAAGTGCACATGAACGCGGTCCCACCATGTGCGTTTGATCCGAACGTGGGTGCCACTCACATATGCTTGGCTGGAAGTCGACTTTATACTAGCCTTGTGCCCTGAACCAACACCGGGCTTGAAACTTGAGTAATACCAGACTTGAAACCAATACCGGACATGAAACTTGAGTGATACCTGACTTGAAACCAATACCGGACTTGAAACCAATAGGACTTGAAGCTTGAGTGATACCGAGACTTGAAACCAATACCCGACTTGAAACCAATACCGGACTTGAAGCTTGAGTAATACCGGACTTGAAACCAATACCGGTACTTGAAACTTGAGCCGGTGTTTGGACCCAATCCCAGCCTTGTACATTCCAACGTGAATGCAGTTCGCGCATGTATCATGTGTTTTTATACAAGTCTCGACTCGTATTCATTGTAGAATGAAGGAAAGAACTCTGTTGATATGTCTTACGGGAGATAATCTTTGGTGCCAAGTCGGGGAAGTGTTGACAACTTCAAAGATATGCAGAACATTGATGGTGAGTTGTTCACTTTGTCTTTTCCAAACATTAGGAAACATCCCTCTCACAGGATAGTCCTGCTTTCCGATTCAGAAAATATAGAAGCTGATCCATCTTCTTCTTCGGCACTTGTGTTGAGGTTCTTTCTTCAAAGAAATGAATATCCTCCATCTCCTATCGACTTCAAGACTTGTCATACTCCACTGGCCTCTTATGAAGGATGGATGAGGCGCATGTTGAATAATAAGAACATTAAAGCCAATTTGACCAAAGAGCAAATCCTCAATGCAGTCATGGCATCTGCTACTCTTGAAATTAAGAAAGATGCTGCAGGCTTGATTACTTTCATTTCTCGGTGGCGCCCTTCTACTCATACAACTATATCTAGATGGGGAGAGATGACTATTACTCCGGAAAGCGTATTTGCATTGATGAACCCGCTCGTTCTCGGGAATCTTTATTATGAGCTTTCGACACGGAACAACGTGATTATGACACTATACTCCGAAAGGTGGCGTAGTTCGACGATGCGGACAAGGAGGAGAAAAAAGATACAAGATGCTTTTACACCGGTGGGTATCGTAATGGTCTCCTGTAGACCCAGGTAGGATCGGGAGTTGGAAAACGAGCTCGGCGTGATTGCATTCCTGTCTTTGTGGCTATCCAGAGATGTATATGATGACGGTTCTGGAAAGAAAACCATAAGGGGTGTTCTGGTTAAGATTGCTATAAAGCTATCAAAAGGCGAAGTTCTTCCCTTAGGTGCCTTGTTCCTTGGATCGCTGTATTCTCATCTGGACGCCTTAGCAATGGATATGCATGTTTCCAACGGGTACAAGAAGGTAGAGTCGTATGTCCATTTCGCTTTTCTTGAGCATTCTTGTGGGAATATTTCAAAAGTTATGCTCTGTTCCCGCACCTTCGCTCGGCAATTTGTATGGTGGCTCGAGAATACTTCGTTGGCGAGAGGAGGCGTCCCGGGACCAGGTGCGAAACTTCGTGGATATCTTTGATAATGTGTCTTGTAAATTTCAGTCCATGGGGGCCGACCCACCCTTCCATTGTTGCCTAAAGACTTTTGCTATTGCTTCGACGGTCCCGATCTTTGTGTTGCGTACCGATGCCGAGACTATGAAATTTGGAGAACTTATTTATCTCGCACTGTTGCATTTAGGGATATATCCCGTCTCTATTCAACAAGCTCTTACCGTGACTCCGTACAACATCGACAGGCTGCTCGTCAAATGGGATTTGACCAGGGTGTTCCCTTTATTCGTCCTTCGGAGGTTTGAAAGAACTTCTCCCGGTTATCTTTGATCTTTGACATATTCTTGGCATCGCAAAGTCTTCCCTCCGGCCTATTGGAAGAAACTCGGTGGTAGCAGAGCAAGTATAAGGAATTTTGGAGGAAGCAACTGTTGGCTTTCCAAGAATTCTCGGAGGATGTTGTGACAGATTCCGTGGTGAGCCATCTTCGACGTCCCCGAAGAAGCATTTCCGGTTGAAGCCACTTCCACCAAACGAACCAGGCCGAGGATTGCTCTCTCAAGCGGGGAGAGAGATCTAAGAGGCGGGCACGTGGTTCGGTGATCCTCAATTCCTCCAATATGCGAGGTATTTAAATCTCTTTCTTGTTGATTCTTTCATTTCTCCGTAGTAAATTCTTCTAAGAGTGATCCTTGCTTGAAATCGGGAATTCGAAAGAGAATGTCTTCACAAGGTTGACGCGCATTCAGAATGAGAAGGTCGGTAATGTTGGCCTTCATGTTGAGAAGTCCTGGCGGTCGATCTTCATGGCCGAAAAGTCCGGGAGACCGATCTTCATGCTGAGAAGTCCGGCTAAACCGCTCCTTTTTAGACCATGACAGAGATGATGCAAGCTCGGTTGGACAAGGTGCCTCCCTAAGTGATCTTGTTGATGGGGCCGTGATGGAAATTAACACCCAGAGCGAAGTAGATATCGGGAGGAATGTAAGAGAGGCAGCATCTGCTATTGTTGAGGTGGCTCCCCTTGAAGAATGTTCTGAGCATGTTCCAATCAATAAAGCTGTCGTGGTGACTTCATCCGAAAGATCTCCCGCAACCGACAAGGCTCTCGTGATTGGTGAAGTATTGGTAATGCACGGAGCTTTGTTCGATCCTCCTTTCATTGTCCCTTATCCAGGTCATGTGTTGGTTGGAGGATTCAGTGTGCCATCCCGGTTCGAAGAGTTGTACACGGCGATATGGGAGAAACACGGCCACATTGCTACCACTACGAAGCTCAAAAGTTGTCTTGCATTGGTCAACCGCGTTCAGGAGGCTTTATTTTCTATCCATGGGATGAGCGTCACAACTGGTCGAACAGTTTCTAAGGAGATGATTGAAGACTGGAAGTGCCATCGAGATGTGTTTGTGCAGTACGAATTCAATGCTCCTTGGTTGCTAAAAGGGTTCTCCGAGATTCAGGAGCTCCAGAAATTACAAGATGAAGCCCCTTCCAGAATGTGTTACATGGGAAGAAGCGGTTAAAAAGTTGTCCGAGGAGTTGAAGTTAAGAAGGTCTGTACTTAAAAGGATGAAAGTCGCTCTTGCCCAGAAGGACGAGTTGTCACGAAGGACTTTCCTTGAAGGATTCGTGCCATATACTTGTCTCTTCTTTTAGATGTTTTTCTTTTTGAGTGATAGTGAGGATTTCCTTTCGTAATTTGACTTAGGTTTTGAATTAATAGGTAATTGAATTGGTTTATTTTGAGATAGTTTTGTGAATAACTTTTCGAAAGAGGTTATTTTAAATGGAATTTGCATCTTGGTCATGAATGGTTGCACATGTCATATGAAATTGCAAATGTCGCATAAAAGGGAAGTATGAATGGAAACAAACATGGCATTTGATCATTGAGCCTCTTTCTCTATGTGCGGGATGTCAAGTCCCCAGTGAATTCTAAAACTATCTTTCTTGCAAAATTGTTGAGTAGAACTTACTTTCTTTGAAGCCTTACTTGTATCAAACCGAAGTAGCCTCTCTAAGGAAATCGTCCGCATTAATCTCCCGAGATAGGGAAAGCTATTCTTCCGAATTAAGCTTCTTCGAACAATGCGTTTCAAAGCGTTGCATTCACCGGTAGGGTGGTGAAGGAACCGATGGAAATGACAATACCTCCAGGTCCATTACTTCTTGATCGGTTGGTGGACGCCATACATGAGGTAGCTCCACCTCTCTTTCATTACCCACGCCTCCAAAGAACTCCAAAATCTTTTCCATTGGGAACGGAAAGTGTAGGTACTTCGGGTCTAGCTCTTCCTGTGTTCGTGGGCGTTGTGGTGTCTCTACATGGTTTCGATGTGGAGCACGTTTCGGAGATGAAGTTGGAAGACTTGTGAGTGCCATCATATCTGCGGATCGCTTGCCTGGGTAGAGGGACGTGGAAGGTGTCGTAATATCACTGCTGAGTGATCGAATTGAATGCTCCCATCCTCTGTATTCATGTATTCCTTGGTTGATCTCTCCTTCCTCAAGCATTTCTTCGCTTGGTTGATAGGTCGATGCGGATTGGACAGTCTTCTGGGCTTCAACAAGAGTCTTGAGATATAAATCTTCTATCAGGGCTCCGTAGGCTGCAGGTTCCCTTTTTTTATCTGGCAGACGTTGTAGTACTCCGGACAAGTCCTTTCCTCCGTGGAGCCCCGAGTCTTCATTGTTGGCTGGACCATGTTGTTCATCTTTCCCGAGTCTCCTGCGATTACGCGCTCTTTTTGCTTCTCCACCGTAAAGGTGTGACCCCGACTAAGGATCCGGCGTTTATCGCAATAACCGAGTAGATGTCTGTCGACCCTCCTTGTAATTGTGTTGTTATATCATTCAAAAAGGCGGAATGTTTCGCTCTGTCTTCTAGCGATACCAGCTTGATTTGCCAAGACATCTTCCAAGATTCGGCTATACTCCCCATGGTATCTCGAACCACTGTGGTCTCCTGGTGAGGATACATCGCGAGATGAAAACCGAAAAATTGAGAATTCAATTTTTTGCAACCGAGAGATCAACCTCCCTTTGTGGTCGCCAATTGTTTATGGGTGAAAACTATTTTCATAGGTTTTGGTAATTTGGGGTGTGTGGATGAGAAATGAGTCTAAACCTTAAACAAATGCACTTGCGGTGAGTGCTTGTAGATTCGAGAGATCAATCTGTGCAAGTCCGGCCTAAACCAAGAAATGGCCGTTCCGGATTTGTTTCGGTCACAAAGTGAAGGAGATGGGGTTGATCTTAGGGAGGGAGCGAAGAAGGTGTTGAGAATGTGAAGATGTTGGCTATGAATGACTTAAAGTCGAACCG
Source organism: Papaver armeniacum (assembly GCA_023531295.1). NCBI lineage: Eukaryota > Viridiplantae > Streptophyta > Magnoliopsida > Ranunculales > Papaveraceae > Papaver > Papaver armeniacum. Next base: position 198,289 of record JAJJWW010017841.1, read on the forward strand.
GCTTGAGGGTGTAAGCTATCAGTTCCGGTGTTTGAATACGATTGTATCAACACTTGCCTCTGTTGTCTGGACTTGTCTTGTTTCTCATGTTTGGAAAATAGGGAGGAGAACCTATTTATACAAGTCATTTGAGCCTTATTCACATCTCTCGTGGGAAGTGGAGGAAGTGGAGTAATGGAGTAGTGGAGTTGTGTGTTGGTGTTACACGACCAGTCTTGCCCACTTCTCCTGTCATCTCTAACCGTACATGACTTCCTGACACGTTCTTGTGATGGCGCGTTGCACGCCGCACCGTAAACCGCTGGACCAATACCCCAGTATGTATCCCCAGGTTTGTGACATGATTGATGTCTAGAATGTGTGGATCGTGGGACCCACAAAAGGTAGCATGTAATGCTAAATTGAACAACTGCGTTATTCGAGTAAGTTGATACTTGTGAAGTATCGTGTGTATTCTATGCAGAACATTGCATCGAGTATATTCGGCATGTATGAAGCATCATTTGTTTGAGTGTCTCAAAATAGCCTCATATCTAGCCTACTTCATGTGATGGTTTGGAAGTTGCGCAAGCAAATCCTCCCTTGACCGACCACATGGTGTGGTAGAGTGACGGATAGTGATCACCATGATTCCGCACTGACCAATTAACTCCTAACCAGGATTGTATAACCAAGCCGGTAAAGTTGGACGGACGAGATGATCTTTGAGACACTCATCTCATGCGACCGTTAATGAAATTAGGGTTTTAGAAGAGGTGCGCAAGCATCCTCTTGACTGGGTCGAATCCAAGCTTGGGATACGATTTTGGCCAGGCCGATCGTACATGCGTGTAGACGGCATGACGGTGTAGGCGCCCATACCCCATCATCTCACGAAAGTGTGATCTGGGCCACTCAATTCGTCCGGCGAAGTTGAGTGGTCGAGATCAGTTTGTGACAGAAAACTAGTGCCGCAAAAGCCGCGTATCGTGCCAAATCGCGCGCGTTCCAAGACAACCAATTCTTGGTCGGTCTTGGCCGATCGGTATGGAGTGTAGGTGGTAGGCTGGTATTCACGCCTATACTCGATTGTCCCATGAAAACGTGATCTAAGCCACTCAAATCGTCCGGCGAAGTTGAGTGGTGAGATCGGTTGCAATTTGGGAAGTGTGACCATGCTAGTTTGGACGCGTTTTGGGATAGCCGGACATGATATGCCTTGACCGCGAGCGAGAAGATTGGTGGTTCCACGGTGGTCATGTTGGTATGACCGAACCTGCTTAATCTAATCTTGGACCCTCCATTCGTGCCAGAGAAGATGAACGCTCGTGATGCTCAAAACCCTAGTTTTGGCTTTCACGGCCGTGTAACCATGCCCTATTCGGGCGCACGAATTGGGACGACCAACCATGGTTGGTCCTGACCGATTGGTCAGGTATGTAGGCGGCCCATGGTGATTGTGTTGACATGTTCTAGGCCTTTTGAATCTACATCTACACCCTCCATCTATACCTGCGAAGATGGATGGTTGAGACTATTTTGTGACACATGTAATGTGCCGCAAACCCTAATTTAGGGTTTTCCTCCCAGATCACTCTGGTTTGGACGTTTTGGCAAGCCTTGCCAATGTTTTGGGGAGGCCGAACATGCGGGGTCCGCGTTGGTTCGGCAGTGAATATTCCACACCTGCTTGGGGGTTATAGAATTGATCTGGGCCATCCAATCATCTTTGGTGAAGTTGGATGAACGAGATCATATCCGACTGGATACGGACAGTCCGGATGCTCAATCGGGATAGTATAACACACCGAGAGTTTCTCAATCGGGCTAGTATAACACACCGAGAGTTTCTCAATCGGGCTAGTATAACACACCGAGAGTTGCGGCTGTGCTGTGGTATTTCGTACATGCTTTCATTATAATTCTTGGAGGTTCGTGTTGCTCGTGGAGAGCAACACTCGGTCGTCATGCCGCACCTGATAATGAGTACAGAAATACAAGGTTGCTCACGCATTAATTAATAATGCTATAAATTCACAGGTATATGGGATTGTTGCTAGATGCTCCAACTCGGATGAATTTTGTGTATTTAATTCACAGAATGGGATTATTGCCACATGCTCCATTCTAGGTGAATTAGTAAAGTGAAGAAGTATTCAACACTTATTAATGGCTTTATCTTTTACAAGATGTTAGCGCATAATTTTCTGGTTTTTTTACAATTTTAACCTTAAATGAAAATCCACCATTAACACTGCTTTGCATGCTACATTTGGAATCATTTTAAGAGAAGATGAAATTGAACTTCATTATGCCAGATGACCTTTTCACCATGGTGCTCTCTTGGGGTAATTCTCAGCTTCATGCTCAACAACTTCAAATATGGCACATGATATCTATTGCTATTATTTGGTGCATTTGGAAGGACAGGAATGCAAGAGCCTTTCAGAGCAAGGAAAGCAATGAGATTGATGTTCAAAATAGAATCAAGTACACTTTATTTACTTGGTGCTTAGTGTTCAAGAATTTTGAGGACAAAAGTTTCAAAGATGTAATATCTAGCTGGCCTAGGATGTACTTTGATTGAAGAAGTTTCTTGTTATCTTCTTTGATCTCCTCTTTCCCCTTTCCTTCTTCTCTCTTGAACTGTTTGAGGGTGGTACAAACCTTTTGTACCCTCTCCTTTTGATCAATGAATTCATATTTACCGATCAAAAAAAAAGGTATCTACTACCTTTAGGAAACTTCCTAACATATTAAAACTCTTAAAATAAACTTCTAAACAATCCTAAAATCATCATAATTAACAAATCCGAAAATTAATTATTTTCTATTAAAATTATCATTAATTAAATACAAATAATAATAGGAAAATAATAGATTTAGTTTCCATAAACCTCCTTTCATCATGTACCTTCTGATTACACATTCTCACACCTACAAATATTACAATTTCAGACATAATTAACCATACATTCCAGATATCATCAAACACGTTACAAGAGCATGTAAGCACCAAAAAGCATTTCAGACATCATTAACATTCGAAAAAATACATAAAAAAAGAACACAACACATCTCATGCATGTACAATTATTAACATAACATGAGAATCGAACACATCTCATGCATAAACAAATAACAACTTAAAAAACCTTAAGTATATCATTTATCTTTCCGAGCTGATTACGATTCACTCATATCAAACATGCAACATCAAATATGATAACAAAGTGCTATGTATATTCAAAAGAAAAACAAACAACAACTTCACAAACCAAAAATCGAAACTTTAAAAACAAACAAGATCTACACACAAAAAAGGGAAAATTAAAAATATGTTGTTCTTCATCTCTGATACAAAAATAAATAAATAAATCTAAATTGACCAAAAATCGAAATAAAAAATTAGAAGAAACAATAACTAGAGCAAAAACAAACGAATCAAAATGTAACTAGGTTTGTTGCTATCCTTCTCAAACAATATAATTTTTTTCTTCTTCTCAGATATAAGAAAAAAATCGAAAAACAAAATGAGATAAAAAAATAGAAATCAAAATCGATACTAAAACAAGGTTTCAATGCTATGTTTTCCTCTTCTCAGATCTGAATCAATTTATTTCAATAGAAGGGCTAGGATTAATTAACAAAAGGTTTTGACAAGAATTATAAACCGTCGAACCTTGTAAATATGATGGTCCACATCTTTGATGACTAGTCAACCAATTTTGTTCGTTAGTGTTTGGCTCAATCACTAATTGAGAGATGAATATGGGAAAGATAATTAATGGTAACAGAGAAATTTCAGTGACCGAAAGATTTGTATTAGATCAGATGAGATGAAAATATGTATTTATGTATTAGTATCACGATGGATGTATATTCTAATATGATTTAAAAAATAAAACTTGACTACAAAACAGAAATTGAATACGAATTATCATCTATCGAACAATACATAGATACGAATCATATTATTAGTTTTTAGAATGGCGAAAATAAGTGGGAAAGTGGATATTCAAGTTTACTGGCAGAAGATGATTAAATGTATAGTTTTTGAGATTTATATATAAAAAATTGTAAATCCAAGAGACTGGGATGTATAGAAGAAGAAGAAGATGATGACGGATGTTATGTTCAGTTTATATCCAAACACACACTAAGAAACAATTATGTGCCACATCATCCAAAGCACTGGCCATTGAATCTATACAATTTCGTGGTTGAAATATTTTGTCAAATATTTTTGTTACACGATCCCGACCCTGATCAGAATTGGATCGAATGGAAAAAGAGATTATATGTGGTAAGTTGATTGAAATTGATAACTGATTTCATAAGAATTGAATTCAACATCGAATGAATGTGAAATACGATTTGATTTCACCAGAATTGAATTAAAAAAAAATCATAAGAAAGATCATCAAAGAGATTAAAGAGAAAATTTGATTCGAGATTCTGATTTTTGTTTCTGTTAAACAAAGAAATCTAGAATACATGGCACAATTTGGATAACTTTGCCTATGTAAAGAGTGGTCAGGATTTGTCCTTGGCAAAGATAAATCTACGGTTGGAATTGATCCCATGAAACACAACTGTGTGTGTATGGCTTGTGGTTTTCAAAACGCTCCCCTCTCCGGTATCTCAATGGAACTTTCATCTCATTCCCAGTCTCGTTCTCAGTCTCATTCATATAGTCTTTTGAGTTTCCTCCTCCTCCTGCCTTACGACTAATGGTGTTTGAGGTAATATCATTCTTAACAAAAAAAAAATTGACGGTAAGTTAAGGAATCGTATTTTGTACTTTGGAACGCGATCAACTGATCGTTTTGATTCAGTCCGAAGTGAACGAGGGATAACTAGGGTTTCAAGTTGTAAATAAGAATTGGTAGATCATATCTTTCTTTCTTTTTTTGACTCTTAAAAGGTTAAAATTTTATTCAAATTGCTATATCATATCATCATCTTCTTACTTGGTTGCAATCAGTACCTTTTCTTCATTTTCTGGGTTCACTTAAGATCCGTTATTTCCGTTGATGCTTCTTCATCCTGTATTTTTTTTTCCCATCAATTCATTTGATTTCAAGAATTCTTTAGTTTATACTCCGTATTTTTTAGTACATTTTCAATTTGGGATTGATGCTCAAAAAATAAATAAATTTGTTGAACAAGAATTTTGATAGGTGATAGGTGTCGTAAAACACCTAATTTTACTATCTAGAGTTTATGCTTTCTTTGCTATTTTTCTTGTGAATTATGTACTTTACGCGTGGTTTTTGAGTTATTAGGTACTCTGGAGTCGCTCGGAGGAAAAGAAGCGGAAATCACCCAAATTGAGCAAAAGGGCAAAATTGTCACTTCAAAGCAATAGCGGATACTATTTGGAGCTGAGCCATGGTTAAGGGGTAGCTATATTGAAGGAGTACTACATAGTGATCAGCCAACGTTAAGGGGTTTACCATCTGGGTGACCCTTATCTCAAGTGCTGGGGTGGCTGAATCCCCTCTCATTTCCTACAGAACCCCAAAATTCAGAGAGAAATCAATTCTCTCGTAATTATTGATTTTGTCTAAAACCAACAAGAAGAGGCGGCACCATTACTCAGAGAGAAATCGAGAGTTCGACGAATTTAGTGAGACAACAGGAGCAACATCTCAGTGCTGGATCGATTCGAGAATGAAATGGAGTTCGGTTTGAATCAACAAGAAATCAAGGAATCTGAAGTTCGGGTGTGGTTTTTGCTACTCATGTATAGATCTGAGATGAACAGAGAAGAAGATACAAAGACTAAATCTGTGTTGGTGTATTTCTATCGAGATGAATCGGTGATTTTCTTGGGAATTGAGGGTTCTTTGTCGGATCTTTGATGAATGAAGAGATGAAGATGGGTTTCTGAAATTGGTTGATGTGGGTTTGTTGTTGGCTGAGAGAAGACAAGAACAGGTGTTGGTGGTATTGAAATTGATAAGAACAATAGGATGGTATTAATGGGTTCAGGGATGAATCAATGGTGCAAGGAATGATTGGTAATAAAGTTGTGCATTACGGGTTTGAAATGAAGCTAAGATACTTGCGTAACCAGGTGGTGTTGTCTTGGTTCAATCGAGATGGTTGGGTAGCTGGTGGTATTGCGGTGGAGACATTGAAGTGTTGCTGGGTTCAGCTGGTTGAGCCAAGGGCAGGTACATGAGTTGCAGTTATCATGTCTGGAGGTGAAGTTGCTGCTATTGGCTCGAGGAAATGTGGTGCTAACTAATTCAGGTAAGCTGTATGTAGCTGTGTGTGTGTGGAGTTGATTAGGAGCTGAACTGGCGCGAAGATGGATGCTGAGAAGGCAAGGAGTGGTGGCAGGGTTGCAAGATGGAAGAGATAGGTTGTGGAGCAGTTGAGTAAGCCTAATGAGTGATTGGGTCTGCCTGAGACAGATGGTGCTACAGAAAAAGATGGATCTGTGGGTTATGTGAAGCTCAGGGAAGCCTTTTCTATCAAGTTGAGAAAGGTTATTGACAGGATTGCAGCTATGCTCTGGTGGTATTGCAATGTTGGCAGAATTGTGAAGATTGCAATGGAATGAAGTGCAGGTAACAAGTGCTGTGACTGGCAGTGAGAATAAGTGGCTTGAAGTGAAGTTGATTTGCTGTGTTGCAATGGAGCTGTAAGACCCTGATGCTGTGGGAGCCTGAGCTGATATTCAAGTAGCAGCTGAGAAGACTGGTGGAGGTCTGGGTGTAGTGCAAGACCCAGGATGAAGTTGTTGATGGATACGAGTCACAAGGTGGTCTTTGATTTTTGAAATAAGCTGTAGTTTGAGCTATGGAATTGGAGTGACTTGTTGTGTAGCAGAGCTAACACTTAGGTTTAAAGTAGCAGCTGGAGTTGAAGCAGGTGGGAAAGAAGTGGAGGTTGCGGCTAGGCATCACATCGGAACGAAAGAAAGTGAGTAATGGGTCTGCAGTGCTGCGGATAGAAGGGAGATTGGCAAAGGAATTGAAGTTATATTGATGCCACAAGCCATCGAAGATTGCAGTCTTTGGCGCCATAAAGACCAACTCAGGCAGAGCTGGTGCTGCTGAATGAGCTGATGAGTGCAACCCAAATGAGGCTGTTTAAAGTGTCAATGATGGAGATGACTGCAGTGTTGAAGTTCTGAGAATGTATTGTTATGCCAAAGAGAGATTTGTGTGAGATGCAGGAAATTATGTTAGAAGAAGGCATAGCCAGAATGGCCGGAATTGCTTGGATGAAGCACCATCATGGTGCATGATCGATTCTGATCGTGCAACCGCTAACGGCTCAAAGTTCTTGTCGGAATCGGTCACCGAGTCGAGCTTGTTAGACTCGACTCGTGTCCGACTAGCTCACCTCCCGACTCAATGACCGACTCGGTCCGACAACTCACATATTGACTCGGTGATTGACCGAGTCCCGACCCGATTTGACCCGACCGAGTTGGACCGTTGACCGTGACCGGTTTGACTTTGCCGGTCACCTGAAATAGTTTTCCGGTGACTTTCCGGCCGTAATCCCAGTTTTTCGGCGACCGTTTTTTGGCAGAATTTTCACATGGGTTTTCTCACACGTGGGCTTGGTGGACTTCTATCTTTTGGACCTTTGAAGATTAGACCTAATTTTGGAAACAAGAGAGCTATTTAAAGGAAAGACTTCTACAACTTTTGTGAGATCTTTTGATCATCTATGGATTATTTCTTTTTATCCTCTACTTTATTCTAGGGTTTAGAACCATGAAGTCTTTTCTCTTTCTTCTTGTGATGAACTCCATGAATATGAGTACCTAAGTTTATTATTGGTTATGGAATAGTTGGATTTCACAAAGCATGTTTCTTTGTTCAATATATTAGTTTTGTCTCATATTTATCGTTTGCAATTCTCTGAAAATATAGTTTTATGATTGATTGATTGTTTTGTCAAGTTGCAAATTGGTAGAACTTCTAATCACATCTATTGCTAGTTTAGGGTTTATTATACGTAAAAGTGATATTCCTTGAATACAAGTAGCATAATATGATTATAGTTTGTAGTGATATATTCTTATGATCATATGTGAATCGTAACCTTTGTTAAATTGAATTAGTGCGCTTTCCACGTTCGATTACTTTGATTGGCCTGATTTCATAGAACTTAATGCATCTAGGGAATTAAACTTGATTAGTGCTTTTACACGTTAGGTTGTTCCTTTAGATAGAATTCATATTCGCATCTTTTAATGTGTTTGTTGATGACATGAGGAGATTTGCGGGATATTCTTGCGATCAAGGTATTCTAGGGTCTTTGATAAAAGTTGAGATTAAATATCAATTCTAGTTATTGTGAAAAGCATGTTAGTGAATGAAAACGAAATCCTTAACCAATATTTCTTATCCTTGAATCTGTTTGCTTATTTGTTTATTTGCTTTTATTTTATTTTAGTTTATAAAATCACAAAACCTAGGTGTTATTTTTAGGAAACCATAACAATTTGACAACCTAGACCTCTCTGTGGGATCGATCCTTTCTTGCCCTTGCTATATTTATATTTTGAGTAGTAAGAAAGTGTAAATTTATTTTTGACGCTTACGACCGCGGTCAATAGGTATGACTAAATTGATTCAAGGGTTATCGCAATTCGATTTCATTTTGAAATATTGGGTTATTTGAGAACGATTTTCTTAGTGAGTATAGTTAAATATATTATCTATGATGTTGTGGGTTTTTTCTTTTTATTCGTTAAGGAACATGACCTTAACGCAATGGCTGTGGTTGATCCCCTGAATTAGAATCTCATTAATTTGAATTTCATTCATTATTGCACGCCGTTTCTTTTCTCCCTGATGATTTCATAATCCAGACCCAAATATAATCTCAGAGTAAAAAAAACCAAAAAAAAAAAAAGAGAACCATCTTTCTGTCTTCTTCAGCTCTCTGCAGCATCCATGCCATGTTTATGAGACGTTGCTCATGTTCGAGTATCAAGAAATTGCGGCTCAAACCCTAGCACCAAAAAACTTCAGAAGAATTGAAGAATCAATAGTATGTATATGATGCAAGGATGGTAATTAATTATCCCCCTTTTGTGTTCTTTTGGTTTCAGCTTCAAGTTTTTTTTTTCTTTTTTCTTTAAAGAATATTCAGATTCAGGTTGATATAATTGATTAGAAAGATTGGATTTTGTTTCTTTGATGTTGTGATTTTTTAAGCATAATTGAATAGAAATTGCTAGATTGTAAGATTTGACCTCCCAATAGATAAATCAACCCATGTGGTGTTCCATGTAATCTAACTGCATACCATCTTAAATAGTTAGGGTCCATCACGCCCGAGTTGTTTTGTGTTCCCCTCGCAGAGAAAAACTCTTCAGGTCTTGAACATAGTTTTCTTCTCTCTCTCCCTCTCTTAGTGAAGCAGTCATGGGGGAAATGGTGGCGTAAGGGATTAGATTTGTTGATAATGTTGTTGATGTAATAATATCATTTGTTTTGTACTTTCAGCTTTGAACCTGCGTTTCTTCTTCTTCTTCTTCTTCTTCTTCTTCTTACAAATTAGAAGCACAGTTTTCGATCGGAATCACTTCTATCCAATTTCCATTCTTATCGACTTTGGTCTTATCTTTTATATCAATCGTCATTTGGTCAAGGAATTTCATAGATCTCTCAAAATTCACTGGGTAAAATTATAAAAGCCATACATGTTTGAATCTTCAAATTTGTTTTGATTTCTTGGAGATCTTTTTTGTTTGTTGTCATAAAGAATTTGAGGGGTTTATTTTTACTTAAGGGTCAACTTCGTGTTGATGAGGTATTTTCCAATTGCATATTAACACAACAATAGATTTACCATCGATGTCATTTTTGGAGAGACATATAATTATCTAGGGTTTAATTAGCAGTTTATGATCCATGATCGTAGCAGCATTCTAGGTTCGTTTCTTTTATTGCTTGAATTAAATCGTGCGTGTATTTTAATATCAAGTTTTAGTAGTTTGTTTTTCAAACTCTTTTCATGTAATATATTGTTCATGTTTCTGAGTTCTTAATTTCAGAAGGGTTCAATAAGTAACAAAGTTTCTTAGCTCCATTGGAAATCACTTTGCACCGATCAGTCCTATCATGTGATCGCTGTCGTAAGCGTCAAAAATAATTTACACTTTCTTACTACTCAAAATATAAATATAGCAAGGGCAAGAAAGGATCGATCCCACAGAGAGGTCTAGGTTGTCAAATTGTTATGGTTTCCTATATAAAATACCGGTTGTTTTTGTGATTTTATAAACTCAAATAAAATAAAAGCAAATAAAGAAATAAGCAAACAATTAAGATAGAAGAGATATTGGTTAAGGATTTCGTTTTCATTCACTAACATGCTTTTCACAATAACTAGAATTGATTTTTAATCTCAACTTTTATCAAAGACCCTAGAATACCTTGATCGCAAGAATATCCCGCAAACCTCCTCATGTCATCAACAAACACATTAAAAGATGCGAATATGAATTCTACCTAAAGGAACAACCTAACGTGTAAAAGCACTAATCAAGTTTAATTCCCTAGATGCGTTAAGTTCTATGAAATCAGGCCAATCAAAGCAATTGATCGTGGAAAGCGCACTAATTCAATTTAACAAAGGTTACGATTCACATATGATCATAAGAATATATCACTACAAACTATAATCATATTATGCTACTTGTATCCAAGGAATATCACTTTTGCGTATAATAAACCCTAAACTAGCAATAGATGTGATTAGAAGTTCTACCAATTTGCAACTTGACAAAACAATCAATCAATCATAAAACAATATTTTCGAGAGAATTGCAAACGATAAAGGTATGAGACAAAACTAATATATTGAATCAAAGAATCATGTTATGTGAAATCCAACTATTCCATAACCAATAATAAACTTAGGTACTCATATTCAAGGAGTTCATCACAAGAAGAAAGAGAAGTTTCATGTCTAAACCCTAGAAAACAAGTAGAGGAAAAAGAATTAGAAAAGATATATCTAAGATATCTCTAAATTGTGCCTAGGCTTCTCTATATATAGAGTTTTATAACCTCCTCTTGAAGAAACTAGGAAACCTAGTAAAATTAGGAAAGTGTCCGTGCATCACCCCGTGCAAAGTGAGAATTCACACGTCCAAGGCTTGGCCGGAAAAAGAATTAAGAGAACCAGATGGGCTCACGTCAAAACTGGAGAAAACCAGCCCGTTATAACATTAACCTGTCAGTCCATTGGAACTGACAAGGCATTTTTTACGCTTCCCAAATTCTCTCAGGAACTCGTGGATATGGTCGCTGTGAGAAATATTCCTGGGTTCTGTAGAACTCGATCACTTCTCAGCTCCTTCTTTCTCTCGACTTCATTAACTCCCCGCACAGCAACTCGAACTCGATCACCAACCATTACTGCCATCACTCATCTGTGCTCAGCTTCTTCTTCTCTTCGCGTCACCATTGTCAACATCGACTGCAGCAGCTCCATCTTCTCTCTGTAGTTGAGCTCGTCCATAACTTCTCAAACTCTGATCACCAGAGATAGCTAAAACCCGTGATCAATTCCATAACACAAACTGCCATAAACAGCTCCAGCTCCAATGATCGGTCGCCATCAATGTACGACTCCAGCTCTCATGGCAGCGGCAGCCACCCGATTCATTGCCGTGACAACGGCAGCAGTCTCATCATCTCCCCGCCAACAGTCCATTAAGACCAAGCTCGAGCTAAACCTCTCCATACTTCTCTGGCAAACTCATCTATCTTTCCTAGACGAGACTCTCATGCTTACCAGCTCGACTGATTCATCTCCGTCATTCCCTGTTGTACTCGAGCTTGTCAACAACACCATTAACCACAGCAGCCTCATTCTCTCTGTTCCACTCGAGTCACCACTGCTGATAATGAATGGCAGCAACGACCATAATCACTGGCAAATATCCGCTACCGAGCTTCTACCCCGTATCTTCCATCGCAGATACATCGCATCGATCATGGCAGCAGCTTTCAATCTCAACGTACCTTCCCTTCTTCTTACAGCACCTGCCAGCACCCATTCCAACTCGAGTGCTCATCTGTCGAGAATCAACAATGGCAGCAAGCCATAACCCTCATTCACTCTTTTCTGCCAACTTCATCGATACACTCGAGCAGCATCTTCACTGCCCAACGTCAGTAGCATACCCAGCTCGGACTCGAACTCCATCGTCGCTGCCATCATCACAGCAAAGCTCGAGTCTCAACATCTCTCCTCGATCTCAGTCATCACTGGCATCAGCAAGAACCCTTCCTGATCTTCTACATCATTATTCAATCATTGTACGAATGGAGAAGGAAGAAGGTAATGCCCCGAGTAAATAGGCCGGGTGCCTTTAACATCTTTTGAATTCCGGATTCCCCCTGAGTAAAGGTCCTAACTCCCTTTAGCAGTTCCTTTGCAAATTTTGGCGCCCCTTATCATGAGGGTGTCCCTTAGCGATCTTCATTCAACTGTCGGTCTGGGCGACGGTTTAGTTCAACTTCATTCTTGTTTCGCCCATAACTTCTTCATACGATGTCGGAATGACTCCGTTCTTTCGGCATTGGCTTCATCTTCTCGTCCTCTACACAATGAAAAGTAGAAATCTTGTATTTGAACGAGTTCCAATTGGTCTTTTTGCTCCAAATGACTCCATTGCACCTAATAAACTCAAAAGCACACATAAGATACATAATTTACAAGAAAACTCGCAAAGAAAGCATAAATACTAGATATAAAATTAGGTGTATTCTACACCTATCATCATGTCCCCTTAGTAAGTTTCCACGGAATTTAGTTGCTTCATTTTGTAATTTCCAGTGTGCTCCCTCATTCCCCGTTTGGTGTTACAGCCTTACAAGGTTGTTAATGAAGTTCTGTAAGCAGTATGGTTGTTTTTATGTAAGCAGTTGAACCCGATGCCGTTGATTCAGTGCAAAGAAGGGAAACAAGGATATATAGTAAGTCCCTCTTTATCCCTTCCCCATCGAATTAGAGTTTGTTAACCAGTTCTGCCGGAAAACCCATTGTTTTCGTCCTACGTCGATGCTAACAATTAACCTTGATGGTTTAGTTACTTTAGTACTATTTTGTTTGTATGATGTTACATCTGCATTTCCTATTTTGTGTAAGGTCTGGAAGACTTCTTACAATGTTTATTTGTATTTCGGGAAATAACATTATTCATCGCACTTGATTGCACTGTTAACCAAACTTCAGTAGTCAGTTATGATTCGATACATCATCTTGATCCTTGCTTCATGATTTTCAGCTCATCTTAGGGTCAACCAGCCATGGTTTTTTCCCATTTGTTGCTTCTTCGGAGGTTACATCGCACCGCTCAGTCATGTAGTTGTACTATGTAAGTTTTGTATTATCTTTCACACCAGAATCAGTTGGCTTAATTTTGTTATTTTCTCATTTGCTAAATTAAATTGTGGGTTTTATCCTCTGCAAGATATAGTCACTCCTCTCTATATAATTGATTGGCGGCTTTCAATGTCCCTGTCACTGGATTTACACTTGGGCTTACATTTTCCTGTAGGTATTTCCTCCAGACTATCTCTGTTCTTAATTTTAGCTAGATTTGTTAACGTATCACTAAATATACCTGTAGATGTAGAAAACCCTACTACTACATCCAATGGTCCATCCTACACATAATAAGAAGTAACAAGCAAGAGAAATAGAAGAACACAAGATGTACGTGGTTCGGTATGATTACCTACGTCCACGGGGGTAAAGGGATGATCTTATTGCTTGATTCAAGATTACAAGACGAGTGCTTTTCTCTCAATACTCTAGGTGTGCTCTCTTTCCTCACTTCTTACTTAAGTTTTACCTCTCTACATAGTCTCTATTTATAGTCACAGGTGATGATACATCCAAGTGCTACGATGTTGGGCCCGATGTAGCTTCCTTGATGTTCTCTGGGTGATCAGTTGATGCTTCAGACGGTATTCCTATTTGCTTAGGTCGAGATATCTAGCCAAGCCGAGTGATGTCCTCTTCTGATATCCCACTACCCGATGTCGCTTGTTTGGTGGAGATGACCGATGTCGCCCTTTAGGTCCCTGGGGCCGAGTCTTACTTCTTTGACCGAGCTCTTCTTATCTCTTCACCAACTTTGTCAGTGCATTTATTGTTCTTGTACCCGATGAGCATCACATCAGAACTTTTTCTCCCTTTATGTCGACCTCACGGCTGCTTCAGTTCCTCTTTTCTTGCGCTCGGATTTGGTGAGGTGATTAAGTACTTCTAGTGCTTATTTCCCTTGGTACGCCATTGCCAGGATTATTCCAATTGTCCCTATGGATTATTTACACCTATATTTATGCCCCTTCTTCCGCTCGTGTGGTCGACACGAGGGGGAAGAAACCGCCTAAATCTTCACACGTCTCGACCATGCCGGGTTTCATGCCATGTTGTTCCCCACTCTCTTTAGTTATTTTAACATGTTTACCTTCTCCGCCGGTTACAGTAGATGGGGTTTATAAGTTTGACCCTTAAACCTTTGGTTTTTCTTTCATTCTATCCTTAGCAATTTATTTTCCTTCCCTTCTCTGTTTCCTCCGCTTCTTCTTCATCGTTATCGGTCATACTTTCCGATGTGTTTTCTTCCTTTTCTTTTTAATACCTCGAGTTTTATCTAGCTTTGCTGCCATTTTTCGTTTCCGTTGCGCCAGTAATTTCCGACTTCTGCTGTTTTTTTCGCTTTCCTACCGTTTCTTCGACTAACTTCCATGGCGTCTTCAACTCCTTCCATGACGGAAAAGAGGTGCGTGAGTTATATCTTCTCTGACGAAGACGGTGTGCCGCTTGATTCCATGTTTGTTGTTGAGAGCCCTTATAAGCATGATCATCGTGCTTTGGATTCCATCTTTCTCGATAATCCTTCTTCCTTTTCATGTAGGGTGACAAGAGAATTGCTAAAGATTTATCGGATGAGCGGTTTATCCAACAATTGAAAGATGAGTTCAATCTCCATGGCTATGACGTCGAGCTCTGTCGGACAAAAGGTGTTTTGAAGAAGGATGATGTCATGAAGTTTCCATACTCGCCCGAGGCGACCATCGTCACCGTGGGTCGGATTTAGAGCTCGGGTTGCGTTTTCCTTTGTATGATCCTAGCCGTCCGTTTTGGTATGAAGCTTTCTCTAAGATCCGCCCGTACCGTGCTTTGGCTCAATGGAATGGCAACACCTTTCGAAACCTATCCGAGTGGGAGAGACGCGGTCGAGGTGAATATACTCCTACTCCTTAGTCCACCTACGATTCTTCTCAGGCGGGCGACTACACTCCTGCTAGTTTTGCTGATAATTATCGAAGTGGGACTGCTACCAATGGTGATCTCGCCGGTTTTGATGCTAGCCCTCATCGCCATAAGACTCTTCCCCGAAGGTGTCAAGAAGCTTTGTTGGACGAAGATCCCGAGGAAGAGTTCCAACAAACATGCCCGTCATACTAGTGACGCGGCTTGGGACCGAGTTCCTTTAGCTATTTTCTGGTCCTCTTCGAGCGGCAGGTTTCCTTCTCGGCCGAGTCTTATCCCTTACAGGTAGTCAATGTTGATCGGGTAAGTGTGTTTCCGGTTTTTGATTTAGTTGATCGCTCGGGTGACTAGTAGGCGATGTTTTAATTTTTGTGTTTTATAGCCTAAGTCCCAGAGCGTTCTTTCTGAGTCTCTCAATCTTCGAAAGAGGGATAGGGTTCTAGCGCAGGAGTCGAGGAGGAGACAGGGAAGATAACAAATATACTACTCTCTTATTGCAGTACATGTACTTGCCCCTATTTGTTGCCTTGAATGGTTCTGACATCGGCTCATGTTCAGAAGCTGAGAGTTGACAGAGCTGGAGGTGCTTGCCGAGAGATGGTGAGGATCTCGAGGGTGGTCGCCTTTATCTCATTTTTCGGGGGAAGTCGCCTCAGAAAACCGCCGATGTTTCTTCTGCCATTGTAGGTGGTAAACCCATGGGGAAGGGTAAGGAGACCAAGGGCGACTTATCTGCCCCGGGAAAAACTATGCCCCAGCAGCCAGCTGGTAAACGGATTGTTCTTGCTGATGATGTTGTGTATCTTGAATCTGATGGTGATGATGATAAGGATCTTTTTGATGGAGAGGACGAGGTCGATGGTGGTGAAGAGGAGCATAAGCAAATGGAGAAGTTTGGTGGTGGTGGAAATGATGTGGTTACTCGTGACGAAGAGAATGTTACTTCTGGGAACGATTTGCTGGAGCCCATTTCTCCTGTGGTCCCTAACTCGGGCAGTACCACCTCTTTTACTATCTCGGGCCCTATGTGCAACTCCCTAGGAGCTCTTATTTCTCCTGAATTTGCCTCTCTTTCGGATGAAGATAAGATCAAGGCCGCCTCGTTGTATGATGCTGGTCTAAAGAACACTTTCGATCTGCTGGTGAGTTGTGTTGATCAAGTTATGTGTTCACGCCATGTGGTAGGTGCTAATACTGTTGATGCTTGTAGGATATCAATCGCGCATTATTAAACGCCGCCATTCAGCGCAAGGAGATCGCTGAGAAAGAGGGCCTTCGTCTCTTATTACAGCAAGAGCGCGAGCGATCCGTGCTTTGGAGAAGCAAGCGCCGAGACTCAAGGTATTTATTTAGCTTCCGAGTGTTTATGATTGATTACGTAGTGCCAATATCCCGAGTTTAGTACTAGCTTCCTAGCCGAAATTTCTAGTATGGAGGTAGGTCTTGCCACGAGGTATCGCTTGTTGAAGAGGGAGATCGATATAGAAACGGGGTCATGTTTCGAATTTACAACAAAGGATTGTCAATAAGGATGACAAAATTGATGGAAAATGGAGGCCGAGATTGAAAGCCTTGAGCCCACCGTATCGTTATGTGACTTTTGAGTACGTCCCCGAGGAGATGGATAATCTTAGTGGCGAGCTTGTCTCGATTCAGGGTATGTTTGCCGACAAGACGCTGTTGGTCGATAACTTAGAAAGTCAGTGTGGACGGTTAAGGCTTCAAGTCCGTTATTTGCACGCAGATCGTCTTCGAATTCTGGGAGAGAAGAGTGCTGCCGAAAAGTGTATCCAAGAATCTCTTGAGAAGCTTAGAGAGTCTAAGAGAGTCTCTGAGGAGTTGGAGTGGGTTCAAGCTCAGTTATCAGGTTTGCAGATAGCACACTCTCGGCAGAGAGCCGAATGGAATGATCATAAGAAATACTGCCCCTCCAATGAATTTAACGAGCAACGCTATCTAGAGCTGTCCTCTAAGATATCTTCCCTTGAGTGTAGCTTGTTTGAGTCCGAAGAGACCGTTAGAGTAGTCACCCCTTTACTTGAAGGTGGTGTCCCTTGTATTGTGTTTTCATTGTTGTTGTCTGATGTTGTTGTTATGTTCCGACTACTCCCGTGTTTTGGTACCGAGCAAAGGAAGGTGACATCGTTGGAAGAGGAGAATGCCCGATTGAAGGGGAATGAGACGCAGCTGCTGGCGAGGGAAGCTCAATTACTCGGGCAGGTGGCTGACGAGGTGTCAAACTCGCAAAAATAAATTTCTCTACTTCTCTTTAACTAGCAAGTAGTATAATGTAAGTAGGATCGTCCCAAGGGAGGTATGAAGTTCAAGTTGTTATGCAAATACTCTTAGCAAAGATGATTTTGTTGTAGAAATGCTGAAAATTGTAAAATGTATTCAAATATGAGATGTAATTGATTAAAGGTTCATTCTAGACCACGGAATACAAACCAAATTGATAGATAGCTATGTTCTTCACATTATCATGTTACTAACAACCCTAGAATAATTAGTACGCTCAACTATTCCGTTATTATCTCCTAGCTCACCGGATACGGAAGCGCTCGACTACCGGTTCCTACTTGCCAAGTTTCCTAGAGGTACGCTTACTAGGTTTGACTTAAACAAGTGCTCTAAGTTCTGTGAGATAAGGTTGCTCCTAGTGATGAACTCAAAAGCATGAATCACCTACTAGTGTTGATTTCTACATATAGGTACTTAACAAAGTCCCATCATCAATACCCACATATTACTACTTGTGTTTATCTTCTCTAGACAATTACGGGTCGAAGAAAATCTAAACTAGCGAATAGATTAAGAATTAATGATTCAATTTCGAAAATAATCCATAGACAATATTAGCATGGTAGAAATCAATCAATAACATTAATGAATGCAAGAGAACAAGTTATTTCATATCAAATATAGATTCATATTTTAAGCCAAATCGCCCTTAATCAAAGAGAGTTTTAGTTACTCATAAGTATGGAGTTCATTATCAAATCAATAAATGAAATAAAGTAAAGAAGATGAAAATATTAAATGAAAGCAAACCCTAGCTCCGGCTCTGCCAAAACTCCAAGAAGAATACGTGATCTCAAAAAGTTGTAGAAGTCCTCCCTTTTTGTAGCTTTCTTTCTCCAAACTAGGTCATATCCTCAAAAGTCCAAGCCAAATATATCCACCAAGCCCATATAATTCATGTGTGGGAGTAGCCCAGTAGAAATCTCTTCCAAAAACAAGTCACCGGAAAACTGGTGTAATCGCGGAACAAGGCCGGAATATAGGAATCCCAGACCGGTCAAACGAGTCGTACCTTGTCGGATAGTCGGATGAACCGACTAGGCTAATTGATCCGAGTAAAGTGGTTCGGGCCACAGTCTTGTTGCACCATCTTGACTTGTTGCTTGCCTCTCTTGCACATGCCTAAGCTTTGTGTTGCATCATTATTTCATAACCAACTATGATGGTTGTTCAAGCATCTCACCTTCACAATCCGCAATCCTTGCCCAGCTCATTGCCCATACAAGGTCACCAACTCATCCTCCGTAGCTCACCATCGACTCCATTCCTTGGCTCCTGCAAGAATCTTCAAATCCACCTGAGCATCGTCATCGCCTTGCTATTGAGCTACCCCAGAGTAACACCAGCTTGTCTGAACTGCTCTGCACCCTAACTATTGAGCATCTCGCTCCACCTGCTGTCCCAGATACAACAACAACAATTTGTACGGCGGCAGCTCCAGTTAACTCCTACAATTTCAGTTCAACCTGCAATTCAGTAAGCCCCTGACAGTTCAGTTCAACACCTTGATACTCGCAGCTATTCCCTGTAAAACATTCATATTCAGGTTCACTATCTCAGCTCCATTCTCTTCTATTCGAACCCAGTAACTACAGCTTCCTCATCGTCGTCTCTCAGTATGACGACCATCTTATATGTAGCATCAGTTCCAATTCAGCTCCAATCCTTCCATTTAACTATCGTCTCCAATCTGTAACCCATTCTAATCAAATCAACTGCATTAGTTCATGTGCCTTCACTGCAAGCCTGCAATGCTCCCAGTTCCTTGTAACAGTTCAGAGAACGCTAACAGCTACCACTGCCATCTCAACATAACCACCAGTTCGCAGCATCTTGATTGCAGTCCAGCTGCAGTTACACACTACACAGCTCATTCATGTTGCAGCAAAGTGCAACAACCATTTCCAGTTTCGTACACCTGAACTTGCTCCATTCACCTGAGTTCCATTGCGCTTCTCTCTCTCAGCCCAGCCAAATTGATTGCCTACATACTTTCAATTTGCAACTCCATTAACTCCACGGAATCGAACACACGACAATTCTGCAACATTCTCAACATCTCGGTCCATGCATATTGCACGGCACCGTTCCTTGCTCAAACCAGCAGCAACAATCTTCTTATCATGTTCTTTACACCAGTTGTAACTCCTAATCTAGACCCATTGTAGCTTTTGCGTCACCTGCAATCTCTGGAACTTCACTTCACCAGATCCAAGCCACCATAGCTTGTGCTTAAGATCCATCTCCTCAAAATAAACCCATTAACAGTCCTGAGTATCAGTAGCTCAAATTCCACCAACCCTGTGATGCCAACCAACTTCAGATCATTCATATAGCTGCCATTGTTTCACTCCAGCTATGACTAGCAACTACAGCTTCAACTCAGGCCACCATTCACCAGAATCAAACTCTCCATGGCAGCACAGCATCAGAACCCCCAAACCCTAGCTGTTCTTCCTTACCAGTACCTTCTCTTGCAACCATTGCAGAGTCACCACAAGCCCCAACACTCTTCCATGGATCTGTGTTCTCAGCTAACTGAACTCAACAACAAGCCCTTGTTTCAGACAAACAAGTTCATCACCATCTGAAACCATTATTACAACAGCACAGAAACCCCTTTTATTCAACCGGTTTCAGTCTTAGAATTCCACAAAATTCAGCCATAACCCAAGTTCTAAATCTTCATACTGAATCGCCTATCAATTCTTCTTATTCTTGATTCCCAATTTGATTCTTGATTTAAGTATCTACCAGAACTCTAATTTCTTCTACTGAGTTCTCAATTGAGAGTTCAAACTCTTCAAAACCCTAATTCAGCTTAATGTCTGCAACTGCAATTCTCCCCTGCCACCTACAATATACACATCCAACCAACAATAACTTAGAAACCCATCACAGCATCGGGTCTATAGCAGCAGCAGAATTTCTTCATCTTTTATTCTCTCTTCTTCTCGGTTTATCTCAGCCACAGCCGTTTTCTCTGAATTTCAGGTGGAGTAAGAAAGAGAAACAGTAAGGCAATGATAAGAGAATTATTGCTTCTCTGATTTTTAGGGTTGTGTAAGAATAAGGCCAGTCAATAGAGCCACCCTTTTGAGGTAGATAAGGGGTACTCAAATAACTTGGTTTGTCGGTTCCATATGATTGACAACCCACTCGCTTCTTGTACAGCCTAGCATGCTCCAAGTATCTTTCGCATGTGAATTGACCACTTTGCCCCTTGCGCTCCAAATGAAAGCTTTCTCCTTCTCTCGAGTTCCTCCAGCAGCAGCCTCCACTTACTTCTCAAACCCACTTCATCTCTTCAATTTCTTTTGCCCTGTTTCTTCTTCTTTTGCTCCAAACGACTCCAAAGTATCTAACAAACTCAAATTCACACATAAGATACATAATTTACATGAAAACTCGCAAAGAAAGCATAAATACTAGATATAGAGTTAGGTGTTTATCACACCTATCAAATTCCCCCACACTTAGACTTTGCTAGTCCTCGAGCAAACAAAACAATCCTAAAACAAATACATACAACTCCGTCTCGTCGAGGCTACGGTTACTCTAAGCATAAATAACAAGCCTTTAAACCCCTAGGTGTCCCTAGTGGACGAGTTTTAGTCTCGTGAAGGTTTACAAGAGGTCTGCCTACAAAACCTATATTTCAAACTCCGTCTATTTGTGACAAATCAATGAACGAATCCAAAATTGACTACAGGAGGAGGTACCTTGCGCAAATTCAGTTCATATTCAAGTAAATAAAGCTTTAATTAGATAGTCGAACAAGCCACAATACTCGGAAACTAACAAACCACAATCACAATGAAAAGATTAAGAAGATGGATATAGATGTAGATGTTGGCGAATGTTCACAAGTGTTCGATGTTTCCCATATCTGTCTGAAGGTCACTGCCAAGATGAACCTATTCCCTATTGGATTGAGCTACTTGGTCAATTCTAGTATCAACACACACTGGCATATACAAGGGAACCAGTGGTCAACAAACTTATTTCTACATCAACTCACTGGCATATACAAGGGAACCAGGAGTGACTTTATTCACCAAATATAAAATACTTTCTTTTCTTTTTCTTTTCTTTTTCACTTTTTTTTTTTTTTTTTTTTTGACAGCATGATTCGATCTTTTGGATCCAAGCGCATGCTTCTTGTCAGCAAGTACGTGATAGTTGCCTTGGATCCTGCATTCCACGCTTGTTTAGGCGACGGAGACAGGGACTACGTTTCACACATACCGCTATTCCCAAGTGTCATTCTTATTCCGTTTGGTCTAATTGGTCGGTCTTTTTTTTTTTTTTTTTTTTTTTTTTTTTTAGCAACTCAATCACTCTATTTCATCCTAGCAGTAATAACACGTCGATGTTTAGTGACCCACCAAAGCACTTAGTGAACAATAGATAAATATGGAAAATAAAATAAAAATAGAATGCGATATGGTGATATTCCGAGATATGGTAACGACTATCATGTTATTTGTGATTCCTGAGCTATGTTCGTTCTTGTTAATTAATGGGTTCCTCAACTCCTGCAATCAAAATGATTCCATCCACTAATGGTGTCGTCCTAAAGGCACAAGTTTCTAGATTTCGGAGTTCAAAAAGCACAAATTTTTCTTGGTTTTTTTTTCTTCTATTTTTCGATTTTTTTTTTTTTAAAGGCATAAAACAAACTAAAACAAACTATACAAACATATAAATGCTCCCCACACTTAAACTTTACATTGTCCTCAATGTAAAATTGAATCGTCCAAAGAAAGTTCAAGGTGGAAAATTCAGCAAACGAAATGCAAAAACAAAGAAAAATAAAAGATAAAATCTTTGAAAAAAAATATAAAAATAAAAAATAAAAAGATAAAGGTAAAGATACAAAACCGGTGGGTTGCCTCCCACTTAGCGCTTGGTTTAACGTTGTCGGCCCGACGTTCGGCTCCAATTACTCCTCCAGAGGGAGTGGGTCACTCAATGTGATCATATCCTGATTCTCCGTCACAAACTGCTCATAGTAAGGTTTCAAACGATGGCCGTTGACCTTAGAAACCAGCCCCGTTTTGGGACTAGTAATTTCAATCGCACCATGCGCAAACACATTAGTAACAACAAATGGTCCAACCCATCTGGACCTAAGTTTACCCGGAAATAATTTAAGACGAGAATGGAATAAAAGTACTTTCTCGCCCTATTTCAAAACTCTTTCGGAAATCATTTTATCATGGAAAGCCTTGGTCTTTTCTTTATAAATGCGTGAACTTTCATATGCATCATTTCGTATCTCTTCTAACTCATTGAGCTGAAGTTTCCTATGTTCACCAGCTGCATCTAATTCCATATTACATACCTTGATAGCCCAATAAGCTTTGTGTTCAAGTTCGACGGGAAGATGACAAGGTTACCATAGACAAGCCTAAAAGGAGACATACCGATGGGTGTCTTATAAGTCATGTCCTATACGCCCACAAAGCGTCATTGAGTCTATAACTCCAATCCTTCCTTGTGACATTCACCGTCTTCTCTAAGATGGACTTAATCTCCCGGTTGGAAATTTCAGCTTGTCCACTCGTTTGTGGATGATATGGTGTGCCAACTTTATGAGAAATGTTATACTTCTTTAGAAGAGCGTGAAAGGATCTCTTGAAGTGCGAACCTCCATCACTAATCACCACTCGAGGTGTTCCAAACCTAGAAAAGATATGTTCCTTCACAAACTCACAAACAATATGAGAATCATTGGTAGGGGTGGCTTTAGCTTCCACCCACTTAGAAACATAATCTACAGCAAGAAGTATAAAAAATTTCCCATTGGAATTCACAAAAGGCCCCATAAAATCGATACCCCAAACATCAAAAATCTCAACAATGAGAATTGGTGTTTGCGGCATTTGGTTTCTAGCACCAAGGTTTCTGTCCTTTGACACCTATCACAAGCCTTACAACATAGATATGCATCCTTAAACAATGTAGGCCAATAAAAACCACTTTCGAGAACCTTGAGGGCTGTCCTCTTGGCTCCAAATGGCCACCACAAGCATATGAGTGACAAAAATTCAGAATTGATTGGAACTGGATTCAAGTACGCACTGCGGATCATTTGATCGGAGCAATGCTTCCACAAATAAGGTTCATCCCATATATATTGCTTGGCAATCTTCTTGAGCTTGTGTTTTTGGAATGTAGACATGGAACTAGGTACTTGTCCCGTCACCAAGAAGTTAACAATATCGGCGTACCATGGAGTTGTGCCACCAACCGCAAAGAGTTGCTCATCCGGGAAGCTATCATGCAAAGGAATCTCTTCTTCGGACACAACCAATCTGCTTAGATGATCCGCTATAGTATTCTCACTACCCTTCTTGTCCTTGATTTGCATGTTGAACTCTTGAAGAAGAAGTATCCACCTTATGAGCCTTGGCTTAGCATCCTTCTTTGTTAGCAAGTATCGAAGTGCGGCATGGTCGAGAAGACAACCACCTTTGTACCCACTAAATAAGATCTAAACTTCTCGAGTGCAAACACTATGGCCAAAAGCTCCTTTTCAAGAGAGTGGAGTAGTTGATTTGTGCTCCGTTGAGAGTTCTAGAAGCATAATAAATGGCATATGGAACTTTGCCATCTCGCTGTCCCAACACGGCTCCAACGGCATAATCACTTGCATCGCACATCAACTCAAATGGCTTGCTCCAGTCCGGTGGTTTGATGATTGGTGCGGTAGTCAACAACTCTTTCAAGGTGTCGAAAGCTTCCTTGCATTCCTTGTCACAATCAAAGGCCACATCTTTTTGCAAGAGTCTACAGGCATTGCAATCTTGGAGAAATCCTTGATGAATCTCCTATAAAAACCGCATGACCAAGAAAAGAGCGAACCTCCCTCACATTTGTGGGGTATTGTAAGTTCCGAATCAAATCTATCTTAGCCTTGTCAACTTCTAACCCCTTAGAGGATACAACATGACCTAGCACAATCCCATGATTGACCATAAAGTGACATTTTTCCCAATTAAGCACAAGATTAGTTTCTACGCATCGTTTAAGAATAAGTGCAAGGTTATCTAAGCATTTGTCAAAAGAATCACCATACACGCTGAAATCATCCATAAACACTTCTATGATGCTTTCCACATAATCGAGAATATACTTACCATACAACGTTGAAAAGTGGCTGGTGCATTGCACAAGCCAAATGGCATACGTCTATACGCAAAAGTGCCAAAAGGGCAAGTAAACGTCGTCTTTTCTTGATCTTCCGGAGCTATTACAATCTGGTTATAACCTGAAAAACCATCAAGGAAGCAGTAAAAAGCATGTCTAGCCAACCTTTCAAGCATTTGATCAATGAATGGTAAGGGAAAATGGTCCTTTCGGGTGGTGGAGTTGAGCTTTCGGTAATCAATGCAAACTCTCCAACCGGTCTGAATTCTAGTTGGAACCAAGTCATTATCATCGTTTTTCACAACCGTGATTAGGACTTCTTTGGAACGACTTGAACCGGGCTCACCCATTTGCTATCGGATATGGGATAGATCACCCTACTTCCAACAACTTCAGGATTTCCTTCTTGACTACTTCCATCATTGGAGGGTTCAAGCGACGTTGAGCTTCTCTTGTTGGTTTTGCCCCCTCCTCAAGAAGTATTCGGTGCATACATGTGGAAGGACTGATTCCTTTGATATCGGTAATAGTCCACCCAATGGCAGACTTGTACTCTCTTAGCACTCGAACAAGCTTCTCCTCTTGCACCTTGGTAAGGTTGTTGGCAATGATCTTAGGTAACTCTTCCTTGTCACCTAAATACACGTATTTAAGGTGATCCGGAAGAGGTTTCAACTCAAGAATAGGTGCTCGCACGATCGACGGTAAAAGTTTCTCATTAGTAAGCGGCAAAGAAACATAAGACACATTATATTTTGGTGGAACTTCTTGTAATGAGTTAAGAGATAAAACAACCTCTTTAAGCTCATCACAAATAAACAATTCACTTTCAATGTATTTGTATTTTCCATAACCTAAACCTTCCACTATGGTGTTTTCTAAAGCATCTTCACCATTCAATTCAAAAATCTGTTGAGCTAGAGAATCAATAATATCAATTGAAAAACAGGAATGCACATCACTAGGATATCTCATAGCTTCAAAGATATTGAAACTTATGATTTCGTCATCAAATTCCATAGTTAAGGAGCCTTTAAAAACATCTATCTTTGTTCTAGCAGTTCTCATGAACAGCCTACCTGTGATGAGGAGTAGACGATGGTGAATCTTCATCCATCATGTTAAGAACATAGAAATCAGCTGGAAATATGAGTTGATTAACTGCACCAAAACATCTTCGATAACCCCTTTCGGGTAAGAATTAGACCTATCGACAAGTTGTATAACAATACCGGTATTCTTAAGAGGTCCAAGATTCAATGATTCATAAACGGAGGCGGCATAACATTAATGGATGCTCCTAAATCTAACATAGCACGTTCAAACTCGATTTTACCAATAGTACATGGTATGGTGAAACTATCGGGGTCTTTCAACTTAGGTGGGAGTTTCTTTTGAAGATATGCCAAGCATTCTCCCCCACACTCATTACCTCGTTACCGGTCAATTTGTGCTTGTTAGTGCACAATTCCTTCAAGAACTTTGCCCAACGTGGAACTTGCCTTATCGCCTCAATGAGTGGAATGTTCACTTCAATCTTCTTAAAGATTTCCAAAAGCTCTTGGTACAATGTCTCCTTGTTCGACTTTGCAAACCTGCTAGGAAAAGGCGGAGAAGTAACATAAGTTTTAGAGTTAGAATTTGTTACCGGGTCAGCCTTTTTAGGGGCTGTTTCACCCTCTTCTTTCTCCAAATCGAGTTCATGGGACAGGTGATGTTTAGGTTTCTCTACTTGCTTCCCACTTCGTAACTCAATAGCATTGGCATTCTCCTTGTGATTTATTGGTTGCGAAGGAAGTTTTCCCTCTCGCTTGTGCTTCCAATTTGCTCACGGCATTAGCTAATTGACCCATTTATGTTCGGATGTCCTTCATATTCATTGCTGACTTTTGCTTATCTTGCACCATTGTGTTGAGAATGAGATTCAACTTGTCATCTATACTCGTGCCTTGAGTTTCTTGTGGTGGTCTTTGCATGAATTGATATCCTCCTTGTTGATTGAAAGTAGGGTTTGCAGCGAGCTTGCTTGTTGGCATAGCTGAAATTCGGATGATCACGCCAACCTGGGTTGTATGTGTTGGAGTACGGATCATATCTCGGCTTTTTCTGATTTTGGTACATAGCACTTGCTTGCTCAACATCTTCGGTATATGATGATGGTATGACAATTTGCAGACTATTCGAGTCATCATTCTCTCCATGTTGCCCATCCTTTGTTCCATGTGTGAAGAATTGCCAACTTCATTCACCTTCCTTATCAACTGATTTATCTCGAGTGTAGAATTGTTGAGTGTTCGCAGCCATATTCTCCAACAAACTTGTAGCTTCCGCAATGGTCTTGTTGGTAAGTGCTCCACCACTTGCAAAGCATCGATCAAATTTCTATCATTAGAAAGCAACCCCTCGTAGAAATATTGAATCACAAGTTGATCAACGATTTGGTGGTGTGGACAACTAGCTAAAAGCTTCTTGTAGCGCTCCCAATACTCATGGAGAGTCTCTCCCGATACTTGCCTAATGCCACAAATCTCCTTGCGAATCACAAATGCTTTCGATCTGGAAAATACTTCTCAAGGAACAATTTCTTCATCCCATTCCATGTGGTTATGCTTCCAGCGGGTAAGCAAAAGAACCACTCTCTGCAAGTATCTAAAAGAGAGAAAGGAAAAGCTCATCATCATAGCCATATCCGCATCTGCAGATTGCTTGCTTCATACTAGTCACAACATGATGGAATTGTTGCAAGTGACGATTAGGATCTTCTCCCCGCTAAACCTACGAATTTGGGCAGCAAGTTAATCAATTGTGGTTTCAACTCAATGGTTCCATTCAAATTGAATACATAAAGGTGGCGATCTAGGTTTGGAGAAGTGAGCTCCTTGAGTGTTCTTGGAGCGGGTGGTCGACCTCCCATTGTGTTGTCTTCCTCTTCGTCCGAGTCCGAGAATTCACTTGGTGTAGAACTTTGAGGAAGTGGAGTGTTGACTGCTCAAATGAAATCCTTAAGTAAAGTGCCCGAACGAAGACGTATACCAATTGGACTTGGTCCGCCTCTCCACGCATTCACCAAAGAAATAGTACCTGAAAATCGATTCTAAGAGATTGAATAAGTAAACTGAAATCGTAACCAAAAGCAAAAATAACAACTAAGAATAAAAATAACAACTAAACTTGCCAATGCCTCCCAAGCGGCGGCCAATTTTGACGAGGTGTCAAACTCGCAAAAATAAATTTCTCTACTTCTCTTTAACTAGCAAGTAGTATAATGTAAGTAGGATCGTCCCAAGGGAGGTATGAAGTTCAAGTTGTTATGCAAATACTCTTAGCAAAGATGATTTTGTTGTAGAAATGCTGAAAATTGTAAAATGTATTCAAATATGAGATGTAATTGATTAAAGGTTCATTCTAGACCACAGAATACAAACCAAATTGATAGATAGCTATGTTCTTCACATTATCATGTTACTAACAACCCTAGAATAATTAGTACGCTCAACTATTCCGTTATTATCTCCTAGCTCACCGGATACGGAAGCGCTCGACTACCGGTTCCTACTTGCCAAGTTTCCTAGAGGTACGCTTACTAGGTTTGACTTAAACAAGTGCTCTAAGTTCTTATGTGAGATAAGGTTGCTCCTAGTGATGAACTCAAAAGCATGAATCACCTACTAGTGTTGATTTCTACATATAGGTACTTAACAAAGTCCCATCATCAATACCCACATATTACTACTTGTGTTTATCTTCTCTAGACAATTACGGGTCGAAGAAAATCTAAACTAGCGAATAGATTAAGAATTAATGATTCAATTTCGAAAATAATCCATAGACAATATTAGCATGGTAGAAATCAATCAATAACATTAATGAATGCAAGAGAACAAGTTATTTCATATCAAATATAGATTCATATTTCGGGCTTCGAAATCGCCCTTAATCAAAGAGAGTTTTAGTTACTCATAAGTATGGAGTTCATTATCAAATCAATAAATGAAATAAAGTAAAGAAGATAAAAATATTAAATGAAAGCAAACCCTAGCTCCGGCTCTCTGCAAAACTCCAAGAAGAATACGTGATATCCAAAAGTTGTAGAAGTCCTCCCTTTTTGTAGCTTTCTTTCTCCAAACTAGGTCATATCCTCAAAAGTCCAAGCCAAATATATCCACCAAGCCCATATAATTCATGTGTGGGAGTAGCCCAGTAGAAATCTCTTCCAAAAACAAGTCACCGGAAAACTAGTGTAATCGCCGGAACAAGGCCGGAAATATGCCGAAATCCGGCACCGGTCAAACGAGTCAGGTACCTTGTCAGATAGTCAGATGAACTGACTAGGCTAATTGATCTGAGTAAAGTGGTTCAGGCCACAGTCTTCTGTTGCACCATCTTGACTTGTTGCCAGCCTCTCTTGCACATGCCTAAGCTTTGTGTTGCATCATTGTTTCATAACCAACTATGATGGTTGTTCAAGCATCTCACCTTCACAATCACCTGCAATCCTTGCCCAGCTCATTGCCCATACAAGGTCACCAACTCATCCTCTGTAGCTCACCATCTGACTCCATTCCTTGGCTCCTGCAAGAATCTTCAAATCCACCTGAGCATCGTCATCGCCTTGCTATTGAGCTACCCCAGAGTAACACCAGCTTGTCTGAACTGCTCTGCACCCTAACTATTGAGCATCTCGCTCCACCTGCTGTCCCAGATACAACAACAACAATTTGTACGGCGGCAGCTCCAGTTAACTCCTACAATTTCATTCAACTCGCAATTCGGTAAGCCCTGACATTGATTTCAACACCTTGATACTCGCAGCTATTCCTCGTAAAACATTCATATTCATGTTCACTATCTCAGCTCCATTCTCTTCTATTCGAACCCAGTAACTACAGCTTCCTCATCGTCGTCTCTCAGTATGACGACCATCTTATATGTAGCATCAGTTCCAATTCAGCTCCAATCCTTCCATTTAACTATCGTCTCCAATCTGTAACCCATTCTAATCAAATCAACTGCATTAGTTCATGTGCCTTCACTGCAAGCCTGCAATGCTCCGATTCCTTTGTAATTGATTCGAGAACGCTGCGGCTACCATAACGCCATCTCAACATAACCACCAGTTCGCAAAGATCTTGATTGCGGTCCAGCCTGCAGTTACACACTACACAGCTCATTCATGTTGCAGCAAAGTGCAACAACCATTTCCAGTTTCGTACACCTGAACTTGCTCCATTCACCTGAGTTCCATTGCGCTTTTCTCTCTCAGCCCAGCCAAATTGATTGCCTACATACTTTCAGCTGCAACTCCATTAACTCCCTGGAATCAGAACACACAGCAATTCCTGCAACATTCTCAACATCTCAGTCCATGCATATTGCACTGGCACCAGTTCCTTGCTCAAACCAGCAGCAACAATCTTCTTATCATGTTCTTTACACCAGTTGTAACTCCTAATCTAGACCCATTGTAGCTTTTGCGTCACCTGCAATCTCTGGAACTTCACTTCACCAGATCCAAGCCACCATAGCCTGTGCTTAAGATCCATCTCCTCAAAATAAACCCATTAACAGTCCTGAGTATCAGTAGCTCAAATTACACCAACCCTGTGATGCCAACCAACTTCAGATCATTCATATAGCTGCCATTGTTTCACTCCAGCTATGACTAGCAACTACAGATTCAACTCAGGCCACCATTCACCAGAATCAAACTCTCCATGGCAGCACAGCATCAGAACCCCCAAACCCTAGCTGTTCTTCCTTACCAGTACCTTCTCTTGCAACCATTGCAGAGTCACCACAAGCCCCAACACTCTTCCATGGATCTGTGTTCTCAGCTAACTGAACTCAACAACAAGCCCTTGTTTCAGACAAACAAGTTCATCACCATCTGAAACCATTATTACAACAAAGACAGAAACCCTTTTATTCAACCTAGGTTTCAGGTCTTAGAATTCCACAAAATTCAGCCATAACCCAAGTTCTAAATCTTCATACTGAATCGCCTATCAATTCTTCTTATTCTCGGTTCCCAATTTGATTCTTGATTTAAGTATCTACCAGAACTCTAATTTCTTCTACTGAGTTCTCAATTGAGAGTTCAAACTCTTCAAAACCCTAATTCGACAATGTCGCAGAATCGCAATTCTCCCCGCCACCTACAATATACACATCCAACCAACAATAACTTAGAAACCCATCACAAAGATCGGGTCTATAGCAAGAAAGAGAATTTCTTCATCTTTTATTCTCTCTTCTTCTCGGTTTATCTCCCACAAATTGCTTTCTGAATTTCGGGTGAGTAAAGAAAGAGAAACAAGAAGGCAATGATAAGAGAATTATTGCTTCTCCGATTTTTAGGGTTGTGTAAGAATAAGGCCGATCAATAGAGCCACCCTTTTGAGGTAGATAAGGGGTACTCAAATAACTTGGTTTGTCGGTTCCATATGATTGACAACCCACTCGCTTCTTGTACAGCCTAGCATACTCCAAGTATCTTTCGCATGTGAATTGACCACTTTTCCCCTTGCGCTCCAAATGAAAGCTTTCTCCTTCTCTCGAGATCCTCCAAAGAATAGCCTCCACTTACTTCTCAAACCCACTTCATCTCTTCAATTTCTTTTGCCCTGTTTCTTCTTCTTTTGCTCCAAACGACTCCAAAGTATCTAACAAACTCAAATTCACACATAAGATACATAATTTACATGAAAACTCGCAAAGAAAGCATAAATACTAGATATAGAGTTAGGTGTTTATCACACCTATCAGTGGCCACTGCTGAGGCGGCATCGATGCAGCTGACACTCGAACTTGTTGCTGAAAAGGCGAGGTTTAATGATGAGCTCGTTACCAGGGTCAAAGCTGGTGTAAAGACGATTCTCGATAAGAAGCGGGCCGACGTTGCTGCCAAGAAGGTGGTTCCGGGATCGGCTCCTCCCAAAGAGTAGGCGCATCTTTTGTAGCGCTGCGTCGCTATTTCGCCCTTTGCATTGGGTTGTAATCCGCTCGAACACCTTTATTTTCTCATATATTTTTATTTAAGGGGGTGCTGCATCGCCAATTCGGTTGTTTTCTTGCTTTCTGACATTGTTGTTCATGTTAATGTTCTTACTTATGTTGTGCCGACGATATGTGGTTTTATTTTATGGCTAATTTGTGTGTATCTGCATAAAAATGAGTAGATCAGTTAGCGTAAATGCCGTTTCTGTCGAACACACTCAACGGGGAGGGTCATCGGGACCAATGCCATGTCCCAATTGAGGTATGTCATCACCGTCTTTCAAGATCTAGCGGTAGGGTATTTGGTACGCCCCTAAGTTCTATGGGATCGATATCCCAAGAAGTTATCAATTAACTTTCTTGGGCAAGTGATTCCGGCCACTTGCGAGGGGAGCAATGTTGCATGCTTGACTGTCGAGTACTCATGCCTCGACAATCGGCCACTGGTTTCCAACCACCAGGCCCTAGGGCTACCTCGGCAATTGCACACTAACCGTCTCCCCGAGTTCTAATAGCCCGTCTTAATGTAAGTCGCCCGACACTTGCACAATGTCGTCGCCCGGGTTCGAAACGACCATTCGAGTGTAAGCCGCCCGACACTTGTGATAGGTGTCTAAAACACCTAATTTTAAATCTAGTATTTACGCTTTCTTTGCTACTATCGTGTAAATTATGTACCTTATGTGTGCTTTTGAGTCATTTAGGTACTTTGGAGTCATTCGAGCAAAAAGAAGTGGAACTTGCTCAAATCTTGGATTTCTGTTAATCATGGTGACGAGAACAGAAAGGAAAAGCCAGTGGCGAAAGAAGGAGATCTTTCCGACATCGTACGAAGAAGTCATGAGCATTTGAAGCGTATTAGAGTTGTGGAATTTGTTAACGGAGCTGAACTAGATTGTTAAGGTGGCCCTTATCAAATATCTGGGCGCCTATAGTAATTCTGTGCATCACATGCCCCTAAAATAGATCGAATTTTATTCTCAGAGCATAGAGCCATGGGGGCTGTTGTAAGAGAGAACCAGAGAGATGAAGACTCAGATTCAGAGCGTAAATGAAGAAGAGATAATCTTGGTGATGAGTAACTAAAGCTGTGAAGAAATGGGTTGGACTTGAATTCGTGCTTGGTTGGAGGATTGAGAAGGAAGAAATAGTTTTGTAGTTTAGGGTTTTGAAGGAAGAAATGAAATTGGGTTTAATTCGAGGATGTTGAGACAAAGATTGACATGGGTTTGTCTCAAGATCGAGTCTCTGGTGTGTGACTGCTGCTCTTTGATAGAGATTTGAAGCGATTGAAGACGAATTTCTCTATGGGCTTGAAATTGTGAGCTTATGGGTACTGGTGATGAATTGTTGGTGGTGCTAAAATCTGATATCTAGTACTGGTATTGAAGCTACAGGGAATTGAGTTGTGCTGTTGAAGTTGGTAGAATGCAAGAAGAAGTGCAGATGTCTTGGTGCTGCGATGAATAAGAGAAGAAGTCTGGGATGATTTTGATGATTTGTGTGAGCTGTTGTTGCTACAAATTGCAGTCAGGTTCAGTTGCAGAGCAGCAGAAGTGGCTCAAGGTGGTGGTACAATTGGCTAGGATGGAACAGCGTTGCTTCAAGGATTAGTGGGAGGTTGAGCTGGTGCTGGCCTGGGTCTGTGCATTGCAGTATTGCAGTTGTGCTGCAGGTGATGTAGCTCTAATATTGATGCTATTCAGCTGAGAGATTGCATGGTTTTGCAAGAAGCCTCTGCAGGAATGGAGTAGCAGTTGCAATGCAATTGGTGCTAAAGATGTTTTGAGATAAAATGGCAGAAGAGAAGATGTTATTGCAGTGGTGATATGAATGACGATTCAAAAGTTGTTGTTGCAGCTTGGAGGAGTCGTGTCCATGATGCGAATGGGTGTGGTGATGGCATTAACTGGTGAAGGTGGTGGTTGCTCCCATGGGTTCAATGGCCTTGAAGAGATGGGTTAAACTCGATTGAGTTTGGTTTGATTTTGGTGAAGAAATAAAGGAGATCTGATGCTAATCAGAGATGGGGTTGTAGCTGAAATTCGAATTTGAAGTTCTTTGGGTTTCTGTGGGTGAATTGGTAAGATGAAATGGAAATGGAATGTGTGTGGAAGGATTGGCATGAATTACAATGGGTGTTCGAATCGAGATGTCCATGGGGTATTGATTCGTTAATGGAGCAGGCCAGCTTGAGTGCCCGAGATGAAATCGTAGGAGGTTGCAGAATGCTTGAATGTTGCAGCTTAAGGAATTGTGT
The DNA here is from genome assembly GCA_023531295.1 of Papaver armeniacum. NCBI lineage: Eukaryota > Viridiplantae > Streptophyta > Magnoliopsida > Ranunculales > Papaveraceae > Papaver > Papaver armeniacum. The sequence goes on from JAJJWW010017841.1 coordinate 232,262, forward strand.
ATGGCTGAGCTATGGAGGGCAGTTTTTGTGGTTCGAATGAAGGAATGAACTTCTTAGATGTATGCTTAGGATATTAAGAAGCTGATGATATTGGTGTCTCTGGTAGTATGCTAGATGAGCATTGAAGACAAATACAGGGAAGTAATGCTGATGCGAATGGCTTACAAGGCTGTAAGAAGAAGGGGTTTGAGATGCTGTGAGCGATGCTGGAAGTAAAGTCAGAGATGAAGAAAATGGAGATTGAAAGTCTTTGCCATGATCGATAAAGGTCTTTGCGGACGTGATGGAGTTGAGTTGTGGTTTTCGCCATGGTTAGTTGGCTGATGGTGCCCATTGCGTGATAGTTGAGAGCTGCTTAGGAACAAGGAAGTGAAGATGCAAATTAGATGCATGTCGGGACGAGATACTTTATGTGACATTGGCTAGGGCTCGAACTACAGGTTATGGCGCAGATTGAGGATTTTGTGTTTGAAACTGCACTTTACTGCAATGGGTTTCTGGTTGTGTTGGTGGTCACTTCCATGGGAAGATGGTGGATGTATTGTTATTGCTGGAGGAATTGGCTGGGATGTATGAATGCTATGCAAGAAGGCTACAGGGAATGGTTGAACCTGAGATGGAGTTTATGCTGCAGGAAATGTGAATTGCATAATAAGCCTGCAGCTGAGCTAAGGCAATAAGAAGTTAAGAATTTGGTGAAACTATGGAGACAGCTGTGCTGCAACAGAATGCATGAACTGAAGCTAGAAAAGGTCTGCTGGAACGGTTTGAATTTGATGTATATTAGGCCTGCAGGGTAGGAGATATAATTGAGCCTGGAACGAGACGGAAATACCTCAGAATCGGTTTGAACTCGGCCGGAATCGGAGCACGGCGATTTGTCTCGCCGATCCATTTAGCTGACTCAGATACTGGACCTGTTTTGCTGGGCCTGACTAATGAATGTCGACTTCTTGGCAGTGGGTTAATTTTGAAAAGAAAAGGGCAGAGAAAGATTATAAAAGAGGGGACTCTATTTTAAGAAGGGGGGATCTTTTTTCCTCTACTTTGTTTTCTAGGGTTTAGAAACATGATAGGTTTTCTCTTCCTTCTTGTTATGAACTCCATGAATATGAGTACCTAGTTTTTATTATTGGTTATGGAATAAGTTGGATTTCCAAATATGGGTTTTAATATGATAAATTAGTTTTGTCTCCATATTATCGATTATGATTTACTATTAATATTGTTACATGATTTGAATGCTTGTTTAGTCGAGTCGCGAATCGATTGAGTTTGCTTTCATCTTTATTGCTAGATTAGGGTTATTATAATTAAAAGTGATAATTCCTGATTGCAAGTAGCATAAATAAGATTATAGTTTGTAGTGATATATTCTTATGATCTTATGTGAACCATAACCTTTGTTAAATCGGATTAGTGCTTTTACATGTTCGATTGCTTTGATTGGCCTGATTTCATAGAACTTAACGCATCTAGGGAATTAAAATTGATTAGTGCTTTTACACGTTAGGTTGTTATCTAAGATAGAATTCATATTCGCATCTTTTAATGTGTTTGTTGATGACAAGAGGAGATTTGCGGGATATACTTGCGATCAAGGTATTCTATGGCCTTTGATAAAGTTGAGATTAAAATATCAATTCTAGTTATTGTGTTGAAAACATGTTTGTGATTGAAGACGAAATCCATGACCAATACTTTCTCATCCTTGATTTGATTTGTTTACCTTTATTGTTTGCTTTTATTTAGTTTATTATATAAAATTCAAGAAACCCCCCGGTGTTATTTATAGGAAACCGAAACAATTTGACAACCTAAGTCCTCTCTGTGGGAACGATCCTTTCTTGCCCTTGCTTCATTATATATTTTGAGTAGTAAGAAAGTGTAATTTATTTTTGACGCCTACGACATCGATCAAATTTTGGCGCCGTCGCCGGGGAGGCAGCGGTTGTCACTTGTTTTTGGTTTCTTATTTTTGTTTTTAGTTTTATTTTTAGTTTTTCTTATTTTCTGGTTTTGACATAGTTTTGAGAACTCTTGTTTCAGGTACTTATTATGGAAGGAGCATATTGGAGCAATGGATATGATTTTCAACCTCCTCAACACTATGACAATTTCCCACCATCTAAGGGATACAATCAAAACCAATTTATGGGCTATGATGCATATCCTAGAGAACCTTATGGTGATTTTCATACATACCAACAACAACCTTGTAGTGGGTATGTAATTCAAGCACCTAGGTGGGATAATTCTACTTCTAATTGGATTCATTCGAGTTGTATGCAGATTTTGAATGGATTACAAGACATGCAACAAAGGCTAGACCAACTTGACCGTGATAGAGAGAACGTCGCACAAACCAATTTTTGGAACATTTCTTCTTACCCGACTCCAGATCGTAGTTATGATCATTCACCCATTCAAAGGGAAGAGTCATGGGAAAGAGAACCTATTGTAGCCAGTGGTGGTAAGCGTGTGAACGTCAAGAAACTTGCGCAGAAATTATACAAGTTAGAAGATGATGGAGCCTTGGAAGAGCTTGTCGATGAAATTAGTAGGATTATTCATACGGAACTTAAACGACGTCGTGATAAGGGTTGGGAAACCGACGACGATTCTTATTATGGAGAGTCTGAAAATGAAGACGATGATGATTGTGTTAAAAAGGACCAACCTTTTGAGATATTTGATGACAACTTTGCAACAAGGTTTGAGTCTAGTGAAGAGGGGAATGTTGAGAATGAAACCGGTATGACCAATATTGTGGAAGACCCAATTGAACTTGCATATGATTGTAATGATGATGTTTATGTCGAGACTTTGGTTAAGGCAGAAACGGATGAAGAATGGTTGCAAGGTTTGATAGAGGACCATGATATACAAGAGGTGAATAATTCACTTGAGTTTTTTTAAGGATGAAGAGGATTCCATGATACAAGAGATTGTGCAAGGTTTGTTTCAACCCATTTGCCTATTATTTCTTCTCCTTTTACCTCTTATTGGTTTGAATGTATGTGCTTCTGAGAATATTGTTGAATGACTTTGTTTCTCGATATCCTCCATTAGAGATACTTGATTCTCATACTATGCAAGTTTTGGAACAAGAAACCGTGGAAGTACCCGACTTCTATATTCTTTATACACTTCCAAGTGTGGACAAGAATAAGTGTGGGGGAAACTTTTATCGGTTAATAGCTTCATTTATGTTTTATATTACTAATATTTGTGTGAAGCTAGTGTTTGCAAAACAGGTTTTATGGAAGGATCCCCAACTTTTCAGATTGTTGGTATATGGGGAATGAATCTTGCAAGGATATAGTCGGGCTGACGACTTTAAACCAAGCGCTACATGGGAGGCAACCCATAGGTTTTGTATCTCTTATCTTTTATTTTATTTTCTTGTCTTGTTTTTGCTTTCTTGTCGCATATTGTTATATGATTTCCCACCTTGACTTTCTTTGGACGATTCAATTTACATTGAGGACAATGTAAAGTTTAAGTGTGGGGGAGTGGTTAAGTATTTGCATTGTAAAATTTTCATAAATTTTCAACTTTTGTGTAAATTAGTGAATAAAAACTCCAACTTGTAGTTAGTTTAGAGTCACATAGTATATATGTCGCTAAGATTACATCGAGATTCTCATAAGAGTGACTGAACTTAGAGATGACAGAGAACATGATCGGGTTTCTTACTTGTATGAGAGTTAAAGTTGATTTAACCATGCCGGTGGCAAACAAGGTGCAGATCGAATACGGTATTAGATTAGTGGTCCCCTATAGTGGAGACTACCCATGTTACATAATGTGAGGCACCCGACCTTCAATTCTTTGTACCTGTCTAAATATGTGCTTTTGTGTGTGTGTCACCGTACGTTAATTCCGGGCGGGAGTAATGGTGAGCTGCCAACCTCCCACCAATAGAAGCACTATTTTGATCTCTTGAGTGCTATTTTGTCAATCATGACGGTGACATCGAATTTCTAACTTACATACCACTTGTAATCTTGTTCGCAGATTAGCACCATCCACTTTATCTCTCTACACCAACAGTCCATAGAAACACCATCATCATCAACAAGAGGAGCATCACAAATTCTAAGGGAAGTTGAACACATTCAAGGTTTACAAGCAAACTGTACGAAATGCGGATTTGATTTAAGTATAGCAACAAGACAAGGAGCAGAATTTTTTACAAGTTGAAGACTATTGTACAAGAGCGAAATTATAAAGATGAGAGTTCGAGAAGTTTATAATATCAAGACATACAAGTTGTGAAGAATCGTTGTAAAGTACTTACACCATGGCCTTTGTACTTGCATTTTTGTTTATTTGTTTATTTGTATTTCATTTTTTTCTTGTCTTAAAAAAAAGAGAGACAAGAAAAATTCATTCAGATCATATTTGGGTTTGTATAGGTTTCGTTTTTAGTTTTGTATTCTTTTAATAAAGCCAATGGAAAGAAGGAATATCCATAATGAAGTTTCAAGCAACAAGGAATAAGAGGAAAGAGTCACATTGTCAAGATTCTACGAAGTTCAAGATTTTATCATCAAGAGTTGAAGACAGAAGACGAAGATGAGGTTCAAGACCGAAGACATTTCTATGGATTCGGGTGGAGAGTGGTTTCGTCGAACGGATAACGCAGGAGTAAGTCATATTCCCACCTTCGTTAAGTGGTTGATTTCCTTTCTTAGAGATCGTCAGAAAAATGGGTTTTCAAAAATGATAAAAGATGTGGGTTTTCAAAACAATTCGGAGGGTTTTGCCTTCCTACCATTCAACGTGTCGCATCATTCCTACTGTACACATGTGTGACCCATGAAAAGCTATTTATTATTGAGAGCAACTTCATAAAACCCTTTCTTGTGAGGCAGAGTCAAGACTTTCGATCACTCCGAACCCGAATTTCTTTCGAGAAGGGATGGTTATTTCTCTCTCAACTTTTAAGGATGAGATTGTGTTCATTTATGTGTCTAACTTCTTATGACCAGTGTGCATAATCTTTATGTCTTCTTAGCGCGTTGGATGCTATCATTACGGAGAAATATTAAGTTGAAAAAGTAGGTTTTGTGGGTATATCTCTAGCAAACCCTCACGAGACTATAACTCGTCCACTAGGGACACCTAGGGGTTTAAAGGCTTGTTATACGTGCTAAGTGTGACCGTAGCCTCGACAACACGGAGTTGTATGTATGTTTTGGAATTGTTTTGTTTGATTTGCTCGAGGACTAGCAAAGTCTAAGTGTGGGGGAATTTGATAGGTGTCTAAAACACCTAATTTTATATCTAGTATTTACGCTTTCTTTGCTACTGTCGTGTAAATTATGTACCTTATGTGTGCTTTTGAGTCATTTAGGTACTTTGGAGTCATTCGAGCAAAAAAAAGTGAAACTTGCTCAAATCTTGGATTTCTGTTAATCATGGTGTCGAGAACGGAAAGGAAAAGCCAGTGGTGAAAGAAGGAGATCATTCCGACATCGTACAAAGAAGCTGCGAGCATTTGAAGCGTATTAGAGATATAGAATTTGTTAACGGAGCTGAACTAGATTGTTAAGGTGGCCCTTATCAAATATCTGGGCGCCTATAGTAATTATGTGCATCACATGCCCCTAAAATAGATCGAATGTTATTCTCGAAAGCGTAGAGAGCCATGGGGGTTTTGTAAGAGAGAACCAGAGAGAGGTGAAGACTCGATTGAGCGTAAATGAAGAAGTGATAATCTTGGTGATGAGTAACTAAAGCTGTGAAGAAATGGGTTGGCCTTGAATTCGTGCTTGGTTGGAGGATTGAGAAGGAAGAAATAGTTTTGTGGTTTAGGGTTTTGAAGGAAGAAATGAAATTGGGTTTAATTCGAGGATGTTGAGACAAAGATTGACATGGGTTTGTCTCAAGATCGAGTCTGCAGTGTGTGATCGATGCTCATTGATGGAGATTTGAAGCGATTGAAGCCGAATTTCTCTGGGTTTGAAATTGTGAGCTTATGGGTACTGGTTATGAATTGCTGGTGGTGCTGGTATTGAAGCTGCAGGGAATTGAGCTGTCTTTGTTGAAGTTGGTAGAATGCAAGAAGAAGTGAGATGTCTTGGTCTTTGCGAAGAATAAGAGAAGAAGTCCAGGATGATTTTGATGATTTGTTTGAGCTATTTGTTGCTACAAATTGCAGTCGGGTTCGATTGCGGAGCAGCAAGCGGCTCAAGGTGGTGGTACAATTGGCTAGGATGGAACAACGTTGCTTCAAGGATTAGTGGGAGGTTGAGCTGGTGCTGGCCTGGGTCTGTGCATTGCAGTGTGCAGTTATCTTTGCAGCAGTGATGTAGCTCTAGTATTGATACTATTCAGCTGAGAGATTGCAGGGTTTTGCAAGAAGCCTCCGCAGGAATGGATTAGCAGTTGCAATGAAATTGGTGCTAAAGATGTTTTGAGCTAAAATGGCAGAAGAGAAGATGTTATTGCAGTGGTGATATGAATACGATTACGAGGTTGTTGTTGCAAACTGGAGGAGTCGGGTCTATGATGCGGAATGGGTGTGGTGATGGCATTAACTTGGTGAAGGTGGTGGTTGCTCCCATGGGTTCAACGGCCTTGAAGAGATGGTTTAAACTCGATTGAGTTTGGTTTGATTTTTGTGAAGAAATAAAGGAGA
>JAJJWW010017842.1:0-38016 GCA_023531295.1 Papaver armeniacum
AATAGTTCAAAGACCTCATCTGAGAATGAAAAAGACTCGTACAACTTTTTTTTTTTTTTAGCTCGGTCAGAATTTATAAGCCCAAAACATAATTACAAGAACTACACAGGGGCCGTGAGGCCCCCATACCCTTTAGGTAACCCACGGCTAGAATCACTCACGGTCAATTCATCCCTGTCAATTGGTTATGCATCACCTTGCAGCTCCCCAGCACTTGCTTTTAGATCATCAAGTAGTTTATGAGATAAGTCGCTGATAGATTTAGTGAGTCCAGGATCACAGCGCGGAGGAGTGTCATTTTTCAACTGTAACTGCAGCTCCTGTTGGGACCACATCAGTCCTTAAACAGCTGGCAATTCTGGTTCCAACTTCCAAGCAGTCTTCAAAAATATTTCTCCGTACAAGCGGTTTCGGACCCGTGTAAATTCTGGTTCCAACTTCCAAGCTAGGTTAAATCTGTAAATTGCTGCAACAGAATCAAAATCATCTCATCTGTATGTTTAGAAAGTTTGAAGTGATAAATCTCGGGAGAAAAGCACAAAAAATAGCCCAAAAATCACAAGAGCATTCGGAGTTGCCAAAGAAATTGGCACTTTCGATTTTTATCTTCTCCTCGCACGGAAAGCAATAGAAATTTCTCAAGAGTGGAAACATATAATAATAATCTTGGGACTTCACGAAATTATTAATATATGGAGTTTATTAATATAGAGAGGCATACCAAAAGAAATTATGTTTTTGATAATTCAAAGTATGTAAAAGATAATGGATATGGATGTCTTTCTTAATCATTGAAATGAGCAACAAGTCTTATATACCAAAAGTTTAAACATGCCCGACAAGTTGAAAATAAGTTGGCTTCAACAAGAAAGTGTCCATAGTATTGAGATCTTACGCATGCAAACCAAAAGATGCCATAACAATCCAAAATTTTACATCATTTTCTCAAACAACTATAGATTTGTATTTTATTTCATATTAAAATTCGATGTACAAGATCTATAAGTTTCTAATAATAACGATTATATTAATATATGGAGGTAAATTTCTTATGATGGGACTAGAAAAATCAATTAATATTAAAATGGAGGTTATTACTATTTGTGGCTGTCCGAGTTGGGACTATGATTTTTTATTAATATATAGAGTTTATTAATATATGGAGTATCAATATATGAAGTTTTTATGGTACCTAGAGAGGATCAGCCAACAAAACCAATTTCTTGCAATTTTATAAAGTGGAATTTCTCTTCGCTTGGCCAACCAAGAAGACATTTTGACATGCACATCAATGAGCTAAAAGATGTTTCAGAAGAAATAAATCAACAGAAGTAGCCATTAAAGAAACTGCAGTGAATATGGTCTTATCTCTCTTAATCACGTCTGGAGTGGACTGCTGGCCATCAGCTCAGTTTGACATTAAGGTAGTTAATGTACACGAAATTCAACCTCCCTATCAAACCTGGCTTGATTGGGTATACCCAAACTAATTGGGGTATACCCAATTTTAAAGGGACACTTTTTGTGGGTTTTAGGGGGAGTCTTAATGGGTAAGTTACAAAACTACCCTTACCTATTAATAATCTTAATTACCCTAAATCAGATTTTATTCTCTTCATTTCATCTTCCTCTCTTCTTCTTCTCCTCACCACCATACCGACCCCCACCACCACCACCATCAAAAAAACTCGACGATCAATTGTTATAATTGTCGATTCCAAAACTCCCGATTAATCTTTGGTTCCGCCGAGGGCTAGTAAGATGAAGCAAACAAATAGAAAAGCGCAATGAATTCAATCCCGAAATTGCAAAAATAGTTCAACAAAAAGTGAAGAAAAAAACCGTCGAAGAAGGAGAAATCGAAGTCGCGAAAAAGCGTAAATGGTGCGATTAAGAAAGTAATGGCCTACTTAAACTCACTCTAGTACTTCGATTTCATGTTTGCATGTCAAATTAGATCGAGAAAATCCGAAATTTTGAATTGGCGATTACGACGCCGGCAAGGTATTTTGTTATCGACCTTGGGATTTTCATAGTTAGGGTTTGGCCAAGCTATAAGGTTGAAGAACTTAGGATGTATAGTTTCATGCTTTGCTACTAGGCGGCGGAGGTTATTCAATGTATACCTTGCCGACAATCTGGTTTTTTTTTAATGAAGCGACAACTTTTTGTTTTACCCTGCGCTGCTTCTTTTGAATGTTTCCTGATGCCTAGAATTTTTTAATCGGGAAGGGTATTTGTATAAAACCATGCAAGTCGGTTTGTCACCAAGAATGTATGTGTAATGGACCTGGACCTTGCCCTGTATAGTGAAAATTTATTGTTTCTACTGTGTACATTTTTGTTGGGAGCCGGAAGGCTATTTTAGTGATACCCTGCCGGTTGCGGCTTAGCCGGCACGCATCTTTTGGTGGACCCTTTCGGCCATGTTTTCAGGGATTGTCGACCCCGACTAGGCTGTAATGGTTTTTTCTGAATTGTTCTTGTTCAGGATGGAGAAGGCAAAGAAGAAAGCTATGAAAGCTAATAGTCCTCCTTCAAGACCTCCTCGTGTTGGTGGAAAACTCTTGACTTCACAACATCGGGGGGTCGCCTAGGGTTTTAAAGGCTATAAATCGTCCACTAGGGTCGCCTAGGGGTTTAAAGGCTTGATGCACATGCTAAGTGCATTCGTTTTTATGTTTCAATTAAGGTAGTAACCAAAATTGCATGAATAAATTGAATTACATCTTCCATATCTTTTTTTTGTTTTGGTATAAGTACAAGTGGCAAGGTTGTAAATCCTTAACATGCATTTTTCTGGTGTCGACATTGCTTGGTGTTAAAAACTATTTGCTTGCCGACCTTATGACCGTCGGCATTGTAGGAAGGAAAATTTTCCATGCCGACCGTAAAATTCCGTGGCGATAGTCGGCGTGTTCTTCGACCGAGACAATGCCGGCCGAAACTGGTGCGACTTGTTCAAAGTGGACCCTGCGAGAGTTGAACATTGGTGTGGAGTTATTCAAAGTGGACTTGCTAAGCCCATAGAACGGCAAAAAGCACCTTATTCAAACCACGACCTTGCCGGCCTTGTGCATTTTCAAAATCAAATTTTTTGATCGAAATCGAACTCATAAGACAGATGAAAGGTTTAATTTACTGAATTCATAATTTCAAAATTTTAATCTAAACTCAATTAATTAATCTAATCAGAATTTTAGTGTTAATTAACCAATGGCATATTAGCCATTTAGAAAATACAAAAGGTTAAGGGGTGGCTTGGCTTTACTTCATAATAACTTTGATTTTGTCTTCTTGGGTATACCCCAATTAACTGGGTATACCCCAATCAAGCCAGGCTATCAAAGGCCTTTGCGTGTCAAAAATAACAGTCCCACTCTCGGTTATTCTATTTTATTTTTGTCAATGGTCTTGGACAAACAATCCTTCTAGAGATGATTAAAGGCTGATTTTAATATTTGATGCTCGTCCTGGTCCCTCCACACCTGTCATTGCATTAAATTTATGCGAAAATGATAGGATACCGGCAAAAAAAAAAAAAAAAAAAAAAAAAAAAAAATATCGAGATTTATCCAGACAGTAAGGCTTAGTCTATGGGCTAGATTGGCCATCCACGTCAGCCAGGGGCAACCTCCTAAGTCCTATGGGCACAATATCTAGCCGCTAGATTGGCCATCCACGTCATCGTGAGCGCCTAACCATTCGGCGTTTTTTTACGAGCGCAGCTCCATGCGGCGTTTAATTACTTTTTGAACGCCGGAACGGTTGGCGTTTCAATCTCAGTAGTTAGATTTTGTGAGCGCCGAACGGTTCGGGCGTTGAGACAACTTTTTGAGCGCCGCACCATTCAGCGTTTTCAATCTCGTAGATAGTGAGGCTGAGCAAATGCTAGGCAAGAGAAGCCCAGATTTAGTGTTAACTTTTTCCCACACTTTTTTCATGATTTGCAACACTTTTTGGCCAATCTAGCACTCCAATCTAGCCCATAGGACTTAGCCTAATAGAGACTGAGATTCCCCTATACGGGATAAATCTCGGTTAATATTTTGGTATGTTATGCAACAATAGTAAACAAAAATGAACGCAAACTGAATCAACTTATGCAAAATAAAATGAAAATGTGATTGGAAGTTGGGCCAGTTTTTGCTTTTATGGTTATTGGTTGGTGATCTTCGTTCCATCAGTTGTCACTAAAATTTTGCATTATGTATAGAAAAATGCGCATCTGTGCAAGTGTGTTGGAGCCTTCCATCTGTAGAACCAGGGCCGTCTTATAGATTTGTGGTGCTCTAGGCGAACTTGAAATATGGGGCCTTTCTATGGATTATCAAATCATGAATCAGCCTAGAATTTTAGTTTTTGGGGAGGCGAATATATATATATATGTAACGGTAACTTGAAACCAGCTAAGCGGCCGAAGGCCGGCCAATTTTTTTCAATTTTCCTTTTGTTAGAATTTAGATTATAAGGTTGTAATTTGCCATTTAATGCCCACAAAACTGGTTGTTGGTATCAAAATATGTTAAAATTTAGCACTTATAGCTGTTACAAAATATTCAGTCACAATTATCGACTGTCTCAATTGCCTATTAAGAAAAGAAACAGTTGCAAAATAATTTTCTAAAGTGTCACAAATTGACTATAGGGTAATAAAGTAAAAAATTTGGGCCCCTAATGATTTGGGGCTCTAGGCCATTGCCTATACTGCCTCTATCATAAGCCGGCCCTGTGTAGAACCTCGTTCCTCCTGCTTTTACCACATTAGCTACTTAAGTTTGATACAATTTATGGATTATACGGTGAATACTAAATTACCAATAGTTCCTTCGGGCCTATATTCTGACCTGAAAAGACTAGCGTAAAATTGGAAATTTAATGTGCGCAATTATTTCTTATAGCTTAAATTTCATTGGTTATGAGGATTATTTTTTTATTTATGATCTCTGATGTTCTATAAGTGTACAAGCATATAACATACTTTGCAAAGAGGTATTGTATTTGCATTCTGGTGTTTAGTTTGTTTCTCCATAATCGAGTTTGTGGAGATAATTTGACTTGACTTGGTAACTAAAGTGTGTTAGTTTTTTGCTTATTCGGTGTCTGAATCTGACACGGCCTCTGAATCGGCTCGTGTCAGATATCAGACCGTTTGTTGTTTTATTTTGAGTCAGATCTGGCTCGCGATATGACTCAAACCTAATCTCTGACTCGGATCCGTTTGAGTCAGGGAGTAAAATGTTCCTAATTCATGGGACCAAGCCACACTGACTCGCATATCTTTGAGTTTGAGTCAGCTATGACTAAGAAAATAAATATGTTGAGTCAGATCCAGAAGAGTCAGGTGATATTAGTCAGATTCAGACGAGTTAGGAAAAAACAAACAAGGTGAGCATGGATAATTCTAGCGGTTTAACCCTTTTATTTTCGTTCCTCCTAATCTATAAATGAGCCATGATATAGTACTCGTCTTTCTACTTTCTTCTCAATGATACTGACGCAAGATCACAATAATCACCCAAACATCACGATTCAAGGCTTTAGACGTCAAGATGTCCACCACATCACAAGTGCAAGAAACCATCGTGAAAACTACGGCTGAAGTATACTAGCAACATAGATCAAAATTAAAGAATAAAGCAAAATCATCTCTTTTTCTTTCTTTCTCTTCTTTGCTTTGAACTCGAAGCAAAACCTCAGATTTATACCATGGAAAATCATATTATCATATTTTCCATAGGGTCATGAGCATCATACATACAAATTAAATGAAAGTCGGGATGGTGAGAATGAGTGTGCAAGATGGCATGAATGTAATGCCTAGTAGTGTGCATGATTTCAAGGTCAACACCAAATTTCCAAGCAATATAAATACCATAGGACGGGTTAGTCGGAGCTGGTGATCATGAAAGGGCTGGTGATAATAGGTCAGAGTAGGAAGAATTTGCTTCATCGGCTGAGCTAGTAACTAGGTTTAAATTAATAGGTGGAGAACGTGAAGCTAGGAGAAATGTTAGAGCATTGCTCGGTCGAACTCGCATGCGTTGCTATCTCAAGCATGTTTGTCAATGTTAGTGATCAAAACCATTAGTTTTTATTTCTGGCCTATTTATAGATGTCTCGGACTAGGACGTAGTTTGTGTAGTTGAGCTTAGTTTTCACGGCGATCATCATTTGAAGACGAAGAACTACTAAGGAATCTTGTGGAACTTCGACACAAAAGGTATGTGGAGACTTGAACTCATCTATCACTTGGAAAGTCTATTTCTACTATCTCCTATATTGAGACATAAGTCATGTTACGATATAGTTTTCTCTATACACATTTGAGATTTCGAGCTGAGTGATAAGCACGTTAGTGCTACGTTTTATACCCATATTTATATTAGCTAGGACTCGATATTTTGGCTAATAACACAATTTTAGTGCTTTTGTAGAAAGTACGAATGATTCCGATTATCCAAAGGAATACACGACCAAAATATAGGTCGAAATGGTATTTTCCACGAAAATTAGCAAAGTGGCTCACAGCAACAAGGAGAAAGAGTTGTTTTGGCTGCCACTTAACTTTTTATGTTGGCACCACTCCAGAAGCCACGGCCATACAAAGATTGAAGGTGGTATATCTTTATGTTGCGAGAACGAGAAACCAGTGGTGACGATTCTCAAGTCCTTACAGGAGATGGATTGTTGGTTATAATAATGGTGACTGTGCATGCACAAAAGAAGATGGAAAATGGAGTAAGTTTGATTATTAGTGGTGACTTCAAACTGGACTGAAATTAAGAAGGAGCTGTGGTCGTGAGAAGATGGCAACAACGGTGATGCAAGAAGAGGGCTGATGCATGAGAGTTAGCGAAGTTTTCTTAGATGGGAATTCAGCTGAAATTAAATGCAGAACTAAAGCAGTGAAAAGGGTCCGTATGTCAGCTGGGATGGAGATAATTGAGATGATGTGTCTGCGAAATATGGAGCGAATATGGACTTGTCCTGAATTTGCACGAGCTTGTATGACGAGTGCTGACAAGATTCGAAAGTTCTGTGAGAAGAAAAACTTGAGAAATGTAATGGATAGACGTGACTGAAATGGTGTGAACTGGTGTTTATCATAGGTACATGCAATCATTGAATGGCAAAGAAGTTAAGGTGCTTGGTGCCGTACTCGTGAGATGGACGAGAGAATGGAAGTGGTGCGATTCGAAATTAAGAAGATGGAGCTTTTGTCACGTAGTCATAAGTGGAATTTCTGTGAAGAAGAAAGATATATCAAAGTTTGTGATCGGAATTGGGAGGAGATAGAGTTGCTTTCGGTCACTTCCAATACGATCAAGATGGGTTTCGTCTCAAATGGGTTATTGCTTTGGTGTTGGCTCGAGTGGTACGTACAGGAGGAATATGAACATATGGAGTTCCAGCGATGAGATAAGCAGCTGGTGAAACAAGAGTTTCTGGCGATGGAGGTAACAGAGAGTTGGTGCTGCGAACTGAATTTAGTGCCGACATAACAGTACCGGTGCTGTCTTTGCCGATAAGTTTGAATGTTGTGCTGTGGGTGAAATATAAATGGCGAACTGGGAGGAGTTATTGCAGTCCGGAGTGATCTGAAACGAGTGCTGGCTGAATAGGTTTTCTCCAGTGGTGATGGCTGGATAAACGGACAAAGATCAGGGAGAAAGCGTTGCAGGCAGTAGAAATGAGGCACCCACACTCACTGAATTGGAGATGTGTACTGGAGGGGAATGGCGGCATCGATCGGCTTGAGTCACTGCGATGATGTTGGCAGCGTTTTCACTTGAGTTCGGTGATCACGGAATTTGGAAAATGGGTTCTGTTTGTCGTGACCGGGCCATATCTTGCTAGGCCCAAAGTGAGCTTCTTCGCAGCACTCGTATAAAAGCTAACAGAACACAGAAAAGAAAGGAGGCGGCTGGATGCCGTTTTGAAGAAAAGAGAAACAAAGGAGGGTGGCGACTGGAAGGAGAAGAAGGAAGAAGAAGAGGATCGATTGCTTGGTGGTGACGGCAATAACGGTTTAATTTATCTTTCTCTTTTAATTCATTTTGATGGATTTTGAGAAATCCATTTTCATGTGTTGCTAAACTTGTTTAGCTAGGGTTTTATGTTGCAACCACTTGAGCATAAGAACAATTTGATTTGAAATATTTATGTTTTGGAGGCTATTATGAATTGAATATGATTAGTTCTTGATATTGTTTATCGATTTATCGAAATATGAGTTGTTGCTTCACCTTAGGTTTAATAGAACCTTTGTGCCTAATTGTTAGGATAACAAATATATTTGTCTCATTGTCGGATATTTCATGCTTGGGTTAATTCCTTTGATGGGGTATACTTAGAATAGCGGGTATTGTTGTGAACCTATATTTAGTTTCGTATAATTTTCTCACTAATACAATTTGATGGTGCATGCTTGGATTTAGTCTTTTGATGTGCCATGCTTAGGGTGTCCCAGTGATATTTGCGACTCTAATACATATAATAGGTGATGTCAATAGAACCAACGATAAATAAATATTCATGAGTTATGTTTCATTTCAGTAATTGAATAGAAATAGTGGTGGATACTATAAACCTAATTCTGACTTTTACATTTGTCTCATTTTTATTAGTTTAATTTTATTATTTCGTTTTCAATTATAAAAATTCAAAAAAACATTTTGTTGGTTTATCTTATTATAGATAGTGATTACGGTATTTCCACCGCTCTTGGTAGGGAACGACCCGTGCCTGCCTCTGTCTACATTGTAGACACCGTGCGGTGCGGTTTATTATATAGGCATCTCGGATCCTATCAATTTTTGGCGCCGCTGCCGGGGACGGCTAAGGAATATTGTAATTAGTATTTTTGATTCGTAAATAGTTAGGTTTTTATTTTTGTACAGTATTTTTAATTTAGCATTTCTTTTTCCTTTTGACTTGTTTTGTTTGTTAGAATTTTATTTGGTACCTTTTTAAGGATGCCGAGCGCGTCTCAGGAGACTTCATCTCATATGACGCTTGGTGAATACATGTATGGGTCACGACATAAAGAAGTTCTTGCTTATAATCGTCTCAGGTATGGAACTTGGAATCCACGTAATTTCGCAATGGGTGGTTATTCAGGTGAGTATCAACCCCAATACCATGAGGGTGAAAATGAACTTGACACTAGAAGTGATTCTAGGAATCATGATACCGATATAATATCTGAATCTATTGTATCTTACTCAACTCATGATCATTTAAGCGATTATTTGTCTATTCAAAAGGACGAGAGTTGTGTTAGAGACGCCATTTATTGAGATAATGATGATTTAGAAGAACATATTTATCTGAGAAGATACTATTGTTGAGTCTGATGACTTAGAGACAGTAGACGTGCATAATGAGATATTTTCTAATCATTTGAATAACGAGATTCCTATAAGTCACTTAGTTGCAGACAACAATGAGGCGATTATTGATGATATTGTTGCTTCGTTGAGCTCCTATTTTCTTGACTCATCTTGTGATAACCTAATTCACGATGTGAATGTGGAGGTGATTGGTAATGGTCGTAGTAGCTGGCTGATTTTTGAACCAATCTCGGTTTGTTTAGCCTACTTTGCGCATTACGATGATCCTATGCTTATTGATATTGTCAATGCATTGCGACTTCCAATAGTTAATCAAGGTAACTCACTAACGAAAGTTATTTCCGCGGACTTAGAACCAGATTTAAGAGTTACCGATTTTCATAAACTTGAACCA
This sequence comes from Papaver armeniacum, assembly GCA_023531295.1. Taxonomy (NCBI): domain Eukaryota; kingdom Viridiplantae; phylum Streptophyta; class Magnoliopsida; order Ranunculales; family Papaveraceae; genus Papaver; species Papaver armeniacum. Next base: position 9,751 of record JAJJWW010017842.1, read on the forward strand.
TTAGATACAGGTTTAAACAATTGTGCTTGAAGTTTGATAATCCAGTACCTTTTTACATTGTCAATACATTGCTTCCTTTGATTTCTAGTGAAGATAATGTATCGACCGAATGTATTTATTTGATTTGGAACTTTGATTTAAAGTGTGCTTCCGAATAGAAAATAATACAAATTTTATGTTTGTTGTCCATGGGAGTGATTTATTTTTCTCGACTAAGGACTGTTTTCTATTGGGAATGGATTTACACATCTTTTTGGAAGTTTATAGTGTTTGCAGGTTCATATTTGCAGCCGACTTGATTTGTTGGATTGATCCCCAACTTTTCAGGCTGTACATATATGATTGCCAGCTTACTTTGAGGTACTAACCTCACCTCGTTTGAGAACATGCTACTGGTAAAAAGGGAGACAAATACCTTTCGCTTCATGGGAGTCAACCCATCAGATTTGTTCCCTTCACTCTATCTTTTATTTTTATTTGTTTAGTTTTTGCATATTTTATTTTAGAATTTCCCACCTTAATTCCTACGTTGGATGACTCAATTACATTGAGGACAATGTAATGTTTAAGTGTGGGGGAGTGGCATTTTCATTTGGAGTTCTAAAAAAAAATGATGATCAGCTGTTGAGCGGGTCTAAAAAAAAAAAAATGAAAAAAAAATGTTTTTAGAGTATTTTCTATGACCAGCTGTTTAGCGGGTCTGTCTTGCTGTTTAGCAGACTTCTCTACACCACTGTTTAGTGGTTCGTCTCGCTGTTTAGCAGACTTCACTCTCTATGACCAGCTGTGTAGCGGGTCTAACTCTCTCTTATGATATGACCAGCTGTTTAGCGGGTCTGCAAAAAAAAAAAAAAAAAAAAAAGTGATCGGTAGTGTAAGCGGGTCTAATAAAAAATAATAAAAAAATGATGACCATTGTTGAGCGGGTCTATTCTTCTTTGTATCATTTTATGACCATTTGTGGAGCGGGTCAATTTTTCATTTTGCCTCAGTACTAGCAAAATATAAGTGTGGGGGTGTTGATAAGCACGTTAGTGCTACGTTTTATACCCATATTTGTATTAGCTAGGACTCGATATTTTGGCTAATAACACAATTTTAGTGCTTTTGTAGAAAGTACGAATGATTCCGATTATCCAAAGGAATACACGACCAAAATATAGGTCGAAATGGTATTTTCCACGAAAATTAGCAAAGTGGCTCCATGGCAACAAGGAGAAAGAGTTGTTTTGGCTGCCACTTAACTTTTTATGTTGGCACCACTCCAGAAGCCACGGCCATACAAAGATTGAAGGTGGTATATCTTTATGTTGCGAGAACGAGAAACCAGTGGTGACGATTCTCAAGTCCTTACAGCAGATGGATTGTTGGTTATAATAATGGTGACTGTGCATGCACAAAAGAAGATGGAAAATGGAGTAAGTTTGATTATTAGTGGTGACTTCAAACTGGACTGAAATTAAGAAGGAGCTGTGGTCGTGAGAAGATGGCAACAACGGTGATGCAAGAAGAGGGCTGATGCATGAGAGTTAGCGAAGTTTTCTTAGCTGGGAATTCAGCTGAAATTAAATGCAGAACTAGAGCAGTGAAAAGGGTCCGTATGTCAGCTGGGATGGAGATAATTGAGATGATGTGTCTGCGAAATATGGAGCGAATATGGACTTGTCCTGAATTTGCACGAGCTTGTATGACGAGTGCTGACAAGATTCGAAAGTTCTGTGAGAAGAAAAACTTGAGAAATGTAATGGATAGACGTGACTGAAATGGTGTGAACTGGTTTATCATAGGCTGTGCAATCATTGAATGGCAAAGAAGTTAAGGTGCTTGGTGCCGTACTCGTGAGATGGACAGAGAATGGAAGCTGGTGAAGTTGCCGAAATTAAGAAGATGGAGCTTTTGTCTGTAGTCATAAGTGGAAATTCTGTGAAGAAGAAAGATATATCAAAGTTTGTGATCGGAATTGGGAGGAGATGGAGTTGCTTTCGGTCACTTCCAATACAGTCAAGATGGGTTTCGTCTCAAATGGGTTATTGCTGGTGTTGGCTCGAGTGGTACGTACAAGGAGGAATGTGAACATATGGAGTTCAGCGATGAGATAAGCAGCTGGTGAAACAAGAGTTTCGGCGAGGTAACATAGAGTTGGTGCTTTGAATCGAATTTAGTGCCGACATAACGAAGCGGTGATGTCTTTGCCGATAAGTTTGAATGTTGTCTTGTGGGTGAAATATAAATGGCGGCCCGGGAGGAGTTATTGCAGTCCCGGAGTGATCTCAAACGAGTCTTTGGCTGAATAGGTTTTCTCCAGTGGTGATGGCTGGATAAACGGACAAAGATCGTGGAGAAAACGTTACGGGCGGTAGAAATGAGGCACCCACACTCACCGAATTGGAGATGTGTCTTGGGGGGAATGGCGGCATCGATCGGCTTGAGTCCACCGCTGATGATGTTGGCAGCGTTTTCACTTGGAGTTCGGTGATCGGCGGAATTTGGAAAATGGGTTGTTTGTCGGGCGGGCCATATCTTGCTAGGCCCAAAGTGAGCTTCTTCGCAGCACTCGTATAAAAGCTAACAGAACACAGAAAAGAAAGGAGGCCGGCTGGACGCCGTTTTGAAGAAAAACAGAAACAAAGGAGGGTGGCGACTGGAACAGAGAAGAAGGGAAGAAGAAGAGGATCGATTGCCGGGTGACGACGGCAATAACGGTTTAATTTATCTTTCTCTTTTAATTCATTTTGATGGATTTTGAGAAATCCATTTTCATGTGTTGCTAAACTGTTTAGCTAGGGTTTTATGTTGCAACCACTTCGAGCATAAGAACAATTTGATTTGAAATATTTATGTTTTGGAGGCTATTATGAATTGAATATGATTAGTTCTTGATATTGTTTATCGATTTATCGAAATATGAGTTGTTGCTTCACCGGTTTAATAGAACCTTTGTGCCTAATTGTTAGGATAACAAATATATTTGTCTCATTGTCTGATATTTCATGCTTGGGTTAATTCCTTTGATGGGGTATACTTAGAATAGCCAGGTATTATTTGTGAACCTATATTTAGTTTCGTATAATTTTCTCACTAATACAATTTGATGGTGCATGCTTGGATTTAGTCTTTTGATGTGCCATGCTTAGGGTGTCCCAGTGATATTTGCGACTCTAATACATATAATAGGTGATGTCAATAGAACCAACGATAAATAAATATTCATGAGTTATGTTTCATTTCAGTAATTGAATAGAAATAGTGGTGGATACTATAAACCCTAGTTACCGACTTTTACATTTGTCTCATTTTTATTAGTTTAATTTTATTATTTCGTTTTCAATTATAAAAATTCAAAAAAACATTTTGTTGGTTTATCTTATTTTAGATAGTGATTACAGTATTTCCACCGCTCTTCGTGGGAACGACCGTACTTGCCTCTGTCTACATTCAGACACCGTGCGATGCGGTTTATTATATAGGCATCTCCGGATCCTATCACTTTGAGTATATCTCGCTTACATATTTCTCGAAATATGTGTTGGTAAGCTTTCGCTTCGACCAAGTTCATCTTATATCATGAGAAATTTCCGAGTAACATCTTACATGGTTTGTGTGATACAATCATTTGATGTAGACTTGGAATGTTTCGATAATGATTATTTCAATATCTTGAAAATTGCTTTGATGCTAATAGTGTGTGAAAACAGCTATTATCATTATAGAAGATTGTTTAAATGATTGAAATTAAGAGTTTATAAACTAATAACCATCTTTGGATATAAGCATAGTGTGTTCGCACATTAGTGTATAAGTCCAAAAACCGGGAACCTAAAGTATGCATATATGTGTGTATACAAAAAGGTTGTAGGAGACTGGGTAAGTATGTGTACATGTACGCATACTGGCGGAAGTTCACGTCCGTGAATTTCTGCTGAGTTTGAAAACCAAAACCAAACTTATCCGGTTACCTAAAGTACGCGTAATTGTCCGCATACTTGCGGAAAGTTCACGTCCGTGAATTTCTGCTGAGTTTGAAAACCAAAACCAAACTCATTCGGTTACTTAAGTACGCAAACTTAAGTGTGTTACTTTTCTAAAATTAGTTGTACGTGAACCTAAACATTTATCAATAAGGAATGCAATCTTTGCAAACCGCGGATATAATGTTCATGTACTGATTCGAGTGAATCAAACCGATTTTGCTTCAATTATGTTCTTGTATAATTCTATGAGAATATAGCAATTGAACAACTCTTTAACTAGTTTCATTTGATTCATTTGAACTAGTTATGGTTAATATGAATAAGGTTGATATGAGAGTAATCATATGGCTAACCTCGGTTAACTATTTGTGAACCTACATGGTGTACACGTTTAGGTACGGTTACATAAACCTAAATGAGGGTACATTTCATTTGTGTGTAACAAGCTAAGTTCGATCTAACGGTTGAAAGATATTAGCTTGGTTGAATCAGTTTTTTTCATCTAACGGTGAATGTTGAATGCTTTGTTACCAAGGTAACTTGGATTGCAAACCCTAATTTGAAAACTATATAAAGGAGAACTCTAGCAACCTGGAAAACCTAATCCCCACACCTCCTGTGTGTTACTAGTTGTATAACTAGAGTCGATTCTCCTTTAACCTTCGGTTTCTTCTCGAGACCACAGAGGTTAACGACTTGAAGACTTCATTGGGATCGTGAAGCCGGACCCAACTATTATCTTTGTAGTTGCGTGATCTGATCTTGTCTTGTTTCTATCGTGTTGAGTACAATTGAAATAATTGGCTCGAGATTTTATATCTCCGATAGGCAAGATAGAAAAGTAATCACAAACAACTTCGTATCATCGTTTGTGATTCCACAATATCTTCTTTTGCTAGACGATTAAGATTATTATGAGGTGATTGATAATTATAGGCTATTCTTTGGGAATATAAGTCCGGGTTATCGATTGGTTCCTGTTCACCTTAATTTATCAAAAGACGGAACAAAAACTCTTGGGTATTTCTGTGGGAGACAAATTTATTCAATCCTATAGACTTTTATGTGTGAGACAGATTTGTCTATCAAGTCTTCGACTTTGGGTCGTAGCAACTCTTGGTTGTGGGTGAAATCAACTAAGGGAATCAAGTGTGTAGTATCCTGCTGGGATCAGAGACGTAAGGAGCGTAATCGTACCTTGAATCAGTGTGAGATTGATTAGGGTTCAACTTCTGATCCGATCGAAGTTAATTAGTAGTAGGCTAGTGTACAGTGAGCGGCTTAATACGATTGTGGTGTTCAATCTGGACTAGGTCCCGGGGTTTTTCTGAATTTGCGTTTTCCTCGTTAACAAAATTTTGGTGTCTGTGTTATTTCTTTTCCGCATTATATTTTGTTATATAATTGAAATATCACAGGTTGTGCGTTTGATAGGTGTAGAATACACCGTATTTACTATATAGAGTTTATGCTTTCTTTGCTATTTTTCTTGTGAATTATGTACTTTACGCGTGTTTTTGAGTTATTAGGTACTCTGGAGTCGCACGGAGGAAAAGAAGCGGAAATCATCCCAATTGGAGCAAAAAGGCGAAGCTATCGGCGAAAGAACGAGGCCATTCCGGGTCCGTATGAGAAGGTTGTAAGCAAAGTCAACAATTAAGCTTGTCAGTTCCCCAGGACTGACACTACAAAGAGATTTATTGCTGGCCCATATCCACTTTCCAGGGTGCCTTAATAATGCCGTACAGGCAACCTTATCATTTGGTTGAGAAAAGGAAATCATTCTCGGCCTCAAATTTGACTTGTTTTACGTGAGGAAATCGGGAGACTAAATCGGGGTTTGATGTGTACATCCGGGTCGATTGAGAAGCTAGGGTTGTGATCTCTGATAGTGAAATTGCAAATGTAGAAGAAGCTGATGTGTCGAACTGAGCTGATGATGAGTTAGCTTCTGTGATGAGATGGGTTAGTATATTGAAGAGAAATTGAACTCAGGGAGGAGTCTGTCGTTGTTGAAAGATCTTGAGTAAGATGATGGAGATGCAGAAGTTGGAGATGAAATGAAGATTGGGTTAAACTCGGATCTAGGAATTAACTAGAGAAGAACTGGTGAATGGTTTCGAGAGTTGAATTGGAAAATAAATTGTAACTCTGTGTTGAGGGTTTGAAGGGAATGGAATTAGGATTCCTATGGATGTACATTGGATTTTAGGAATCCGTTGTTGAGGATCTGCTTTGGAAGATAGCCACGATGAAGACGGGGATTACAAGGAATTACGGGGGTTGGAGTCGATGATGGTCTGAAATTTGAGTCATGAGATTGCAGTGGTGATATGAATTGAGATGAGTGATGGATTTGGGTCTTTGGTAGTAGTGATGCAAGTGAAGTTTCGGAAGGCATGAATAGATGGCGGAGTCTTTGTTACTGAAATAGGAGTTTCGTTGGTGGTCTGAAAGGGCAAGGGATCGAGAGCTATCATGAATATGGAGACACCGGGTAGGGACTCGGGGAGGATCCGTTTGGGTGCAAAGAAGTGTTGGTGCTGCTGATTACATGAGTTGTGATGGAGTTGATTGAAGTCGAGATGAATTACGTGCTACAAGGATTGTGGCTGTGAAGGCCCGGTGATGATTGTTGGCTGCGAGATGATGAGAATGGGTAGTGAGTGTTGCGGTGGCTTGGAGTCATTGCTGGTGTAGCTCAGATGGTGGTTGCAGTGGCTTGGGCCTGAAATGGTTGAGCTGAAATAGATGGCAGACTATGCAGTGATGAACAGAGAACAAAGAGGATTCAAGGGTTAAGTGCCTTTGAGTTGGTGGTGCTGTGGATGCTTTCAAGGTGGTGCTGTGCTGTAATGAACTACAAAACAGCTGGTAATATTCAAGGCTGGTGATTGACAGGGGATACTTGAGACTGATTCAAGACTTGGCTGGCCTGGCAATGCTTGAGCTATTGGGATTTGAGGCAATGTGTGCTGGTGCAGCTGCATAGGTGATGAGTTGCAGAATAGTGAGGAGCAACTCAGGTGGACTGGAGTGATGAAGTGCAGGTGCAGCCTTGGTTGTGTTAATGCTGGGTTTGACCTGAGTTGAGATGCAGTTGCTGTGTGAAATTCAGATGGGGTCTCAGGTGGTACTGTGATTCAATGATGCAATGATGGATTGATGGCCAGTGGAGTTGTGCTCTGTGTCAATGCAGTGATGCACTAAGTTGCAAATGTATCAGTGTGGTGGAGTGGTAGGCTGAACTGAAAAGCTGCAGTGTTGGTTGCTTGCTGTGGCATTGCAGGTGCATTGCAGGCCGAGGCTGAGAAGCTACCAAATAAGCAAGTATGGAAGTGGCAGCTAAGTGAAGATTTGAATGGCGCCGAGATGAATGCTGTTGATTACAGGGAATTGGAGTTGAGGTTGTGCTGAGAAGATGAAATGATAAGCAGGGCCAAGATGGCTGGGCAGGAATTTAGCTACAGCACAAGGATTGTGCATCAGGAATCAGCCTGTGCAAAAGCATGGCCTGGCTTGGCCATTCAGCTCACTCAGCTGATCCACATGTGATGATCAGATACGACTCACACAACTCGGTCGACCGAGTTGACTCGCCCGGTCGCTTTGACCCGTTGACCCGACCGATTTGATTGAGTTGGCCGGACCGGGCGGATTTTGCCGGTCACCGGAGCCGATTTCCGGGCACTTCTCGGCCGATTTCCGCCACAATCCCGATTTTTCGGCGACGATTTTGGGGTCATATTTTCTACATGGGTTTCTCTTTCTCGTGGGCTTGGTGGACTTGCATCTAATGGACCTTGAAGACAAAACCTAGTTTTGGAAGGAGAGAAAGGCTATAAAGAGAAAAATTCTACAACTTTGGAAATCATCATATCTCATATCTTTTCTTGGAACTTGGGAGAGCCGTTTCTTTTACGCTTCTAGGGTTTGGTTGTGTTCTTCTTCCTCTTTGTTTTATTATTGAATATTGATGATGATGAACTCCATAGCTATGAGTAGCTAAATTCTCTTTTATTGGTTAAGGATGTAGTCCGATTTCTAAAACTTGTGTTTGCTTTATGCATTAGTTTTCTCTCTTGTTTATCGTTCAATTCTCTGCGGTTTTTATGATCACATGATTGAAGTATTGTGATAGGATTTTGGTGTTTGATTAGTTAGTGGCCAATTAATTGAACTTGCATCTTAGTCCATAGCTATTTTAGGGTTTTTCATCAAGCGATAACCTTGAATACAAGTAGCATAATATGTTTACGGTTTGTAGTGATACACTCTCGTAATCATATGTGTAGTTTGACCATTGTCCGAATTGTTTTGCGCAACGCATGACAATTGCATTGATTAGCCTATTTCGAAACTTAATGCTCTAGGAATTGAACTTGATTAGCGCAAGGCGTTAGGTTATTCTTTAGGTAGAATTCACATATGCAGCCCTAATGTGTGTGTTGATGAACTTGAGAAATTAATAGATTATCTTGCTTTCTTGATTCTCTAGGCTTTTGATAACACAAGAGATTAAATAGTAATTCTATTCATATTTGCAAACACATGTCTAAGATTGAAGATGAATTCCTTGACCAATATCTCTCTCCATTGATTACTTTCTACAATTTACTTTGCTTTTAATTTGTTTTTATTGTTTAATTAGAAATAAGAAATCCCCCCCAATTGGTTACTTTAAGAAATTGATTACGAAATAACTACAATCGCCTCTCTGTGGATACGAACTCTCTCTTACCATATACTTCATTCAAATATTATAGAGTAGGAAAGTGAATTATATTTGTGTCGCTTACGACAGCGATCAAATTTTGGCGCCGTTGCCGGGGAGGCACACGGCTAGTTATTAAGTTTTTAGTTTCTTTTTACAATTTCTGCTTTCATCTTTGCTTTTCGTTTCTTGTCTTGTTTCTCACTTGTTTGCGAGAATTGTGTGCAGGTGCATAATCTCTGGCTTCTAAGGATTGGAATTATCCAAGGTGCGGGATAGCTACTCGAAAAGGTACAATACTCCAACCAAGGCGAAACACAACGGACGAGCACGAGGAGGAAGTAGGAGAAGAGATTTTCCAACAACAAGAAGAAGGAAAAGAGGTTCCAATCGTAGAGGAAACACACGTGGAAGAACAAGGAGCAATGGGTGATGCAAATCGTTCACTCAAGGACTTAGCTTCTCATAGGCTTGATATACAACAGGGATGTATTCAAACGGACTCTACTTTTGAAATTAAACCGGGGTTGCTTAGAGAATTACCAAAGTTCCATGGCATGGTGAATGAAGATCCAAACAAACATCTTATGGACTTCCACACCATTGTCACGGCCATGCTTCACCCGGATGTTGCGGCGGATGGTGCAATGTTGAAAGTTTTCCGTTTCTCTTTAATGGATAGTGCTAAGGATTGGTTGTTCTATTTACCTCCGGAAGTGTCACAACATGGAATGGGTTGAAGAAACTCTTTTTAGAGAGGTATTTTCCTGCATCAAAGGCTACTCAAATTCGCAAGGAGATTTGTGGGATGAAGCAAAATGTGGGGGAATCCTTATATGAATGTTGGGAACGATATAAGAGATTGGTGGCAAGCTGCCCTCACCACCAATTTAGTGATGCTATGATCATTCAATATTTCTATGAAGGACTCCAATCAAGTGATAGGAATCTCCTCGACGCTGCGGGTGGTGGTGCACTAGTTAACAAGACGGTGGCACAAGCTAGAGAGTTGATTGAAAACATGGCAGCGAACTCACAACAATTTCTGAGTCGTGGTTCGGATGTGCTTCTAAGAAGGGTGAGTGAAGTGAGCGAGGTTGAAGAGCTTCGTCAACAAATGGGTAACATGAACGCAATGCTTCAACAAGTTGCAGCCGCGGTTATACCAAGTTCCTCTCAATCTTATGAGGACGAGCAAGCTAATGCGATCTTTCCAAACCAACAAAGACGGTATGATCCCTACTCCAACACTTACAATCCGGGATGGAGAGATCACCCCAATTTTAGCTATGCCAATAAGCAAGGAGCAATTCAACAACCTAGTTTCAACAACCCGAGTGGATTTCAACCTCAACAACAACAATTCCAACCGAGACAACAATTTCAACAACAACAACAACCTCAAATGGGGTCCAATATGGAGGAGTTGCTGAAATCTTTTATGCAAAGAACGGAGAGTTCGGTTAAGGAGTTGCAAACTCAAGTTGGTTCTATGGCTATGGAGTTGAATCAATTGAAGGCACAAAATGGTGGGAAACTCCCTTCTCAACCTATCAACCCGAAAGAGGGTGTTAATGCAATTACATTGAGAAGTGGTACACAACTTGTGCAACCCGAGAGTTCTTGATTCGGGCGTGGTGGAAACACCCAAGGAACCTGTTTTGGAGGAGAAAACCGAGGATTCTCCCCAAACTTCTGAGGTACCTATTTCTAACTCTAAAACTCCGGTTTCTACTTATGTTCCTCCTCTACCTTTCCCTCGCAGATTTGCAAGTTCTAAGAAGGCGGAACTAGAAAAAGGAGATTTTAGACGTTCTAAAGAAGATCCATGTGAACATACCACTCATAGATGCAATCAAGCAAGTTCCAAAGTATGCAAAGGTGTTGAAGGACTTGTGTACCAATAAGCAAAGGCTCAAAGGTAATGAAGTGCTTAGTGTGGGGAGAATGCTTGGCAATCTTACAACACAAACTCCCACTTAAGTGCAAGGACCGGGTAGCTTTGACATTCCCGTCACAATTGGTAACACTAAATTTAATAAAGCTATGTTGGACTTAGGTGCTTCCGTTAATGTCATGCCTGCGTCTATGTATAATTCACTTGATCTTGGTCCTCTTAAAAAGGCTGGAATTGTGTTGCAATTAGCCGATCGTTCTAATGTCTACCCTATGGGTATTGTTGAGGATGTTCTTGTGCAGGTTAATCAACTAGTATTTCCAGCGGACTTTTGCGTGTTGGAGATGGATGAAGGTTCACCGGACTCGTCTCTTCCATTGCTACTTGGGCGTCCCTTCATGAAAACTGCGAAAACTATTATTGATGTTGACAAGGGAACGCTAACTATGGAGTTTGATGGAGAAATAATACGTTTCAACATTTTCGAGACGATGAGATATCCTAGCGATGTCCACTCTTGTTTCTCCATTGATATGATGGACACATTGGCGCGACAAATGTTTGAGTTGAATGGTGTTGATACTTTGGAAACCGTGCTCACTACTTCTATTGACAACGGTTATGCGTATAGTGATGAGATGAAAGAAACCATTGGTTCTCTTAACTCATTACCGGAAAAATCAGCAACTAAGAATGTTTCATATGCATCTTTACCTTGCAATAATGAAAAACTTGTGCCATCTATTGTTAAACCTCAAGTTTAGAATTGAAACCTCTTCCAAGTCACTTAAAGTACTTGTACTTGGGTGACAATGAAGATTTACCAGTGATTGTTTCTAACGAGCTTAATGAATTACAGGAGCAAAAACTTCTAAGGGTGCTAAGGAAGTACAAGACGGCCATAGGATGGACAATCGCCGATATCAAGGGTATTATTAGCCTGCCGTTTGTATGCATAAGATTCGTGTGGAGGATGATTCAAAGCCTACAAGGGAAGCGCAACGTCGTTTGAATCCTCCCATGATGGAAGTGGTGAAAAAGGAGATACTCAAGCTTTTGGACGTGGGTGTTATCTACCCCATATCCGATAGTAGCAAGTGGGTAAGCCGGTACAAGTGGTACCAAAGAAATCGGGAATAACGGTGGTGGAGAATGATAAGAATGAACTTGTCCCAACTCGAGTGCAAACCGGTTGGAGGGTTTGTATTGATTATAGAAAATTGAATGCCACCACTAGAAAAGATCACTTTCCTTTACCTTTTATTGATCAAATGCTTGAACGTTGAAGTGACACTCTTACTATTGCTTTCTTGATGGCTATTCAAGGTTATAATCAGATTGTGATAGCACTAGGAGGACCAAGAGAAAACCACTTTCACTTGTCCTTTCGGTACTTTCGCTTATAGAAGGATGCCTTTTGGCTTATGCAATGCTCCGGCTACCTTTCAAAGGTGTATGGTAAGTATCTTTTCTAATATGTTGAAAACATAATCGAAGTGTTCATGGATGACTTTAGTGTCTTTGGTGATTCATTTGACCTTTGCTTGAACAATTTGTCTCTAATCCTTGAACGATGTGTTGAAACAAATCTTGTGCTAAATTGGGAGAAGTGCCATTTCATGGTAACTCATGGCATAGTTTTAGGCCATATAATATCTTCTAAAGGCTTGGAAGTCGATAAATCTAAGATAGACCTTATTCGTGCTCTAACCCCTCCCACTACGGTGAAGGAGATTCGTTCTTTTCTTGGTCATGCAGGTTTTTATCGTAGGTTCATCAAGGACTTTTCCAAGATAGCATCACCACTTTGTACCCTATTGCAAAAAGATGTGGTTTTTAACTTTGATGAGAAGTGTGTGGAGGCATTCAATCGTTTGAAAGAACTTTTGATTTCAGCCCCTATCATTAAACCACCGGATTGGAGTAAGCCGTTTGAGCTCATGTGTGATGCAAGTGACTATGCGGTTGGTGCGGTGCTTGGGCAGCGTGTGGGAAACTTCCTCATGCTATTTATTATGCTTCTAGAACGTTAAATGAGGCTCAACAAAACTACACAACCACTGAAAAGGAGTTATTAGCCATTGTTTTTGCTTTAGAAAAGTTTCGCTCTTATCTAATTGGTACAAAAGTTGTTGTCTTTTCTGATCATGCAGCACTTAGATACTTGCTTACAAAGAAAGAGGCGAAACCGAGGCTCATACGATGGATATTACTCTTGCAAGAGTTTGATATTGAAATCAAAGACAAGAAAGGAATTGAGAACACCGTTGCGGATCATTTGAGCCGACTTGTGTGGACAAGGAGACTATCCGTTGCGTGAGAGTTTCCCGGACGAGCAACTATTCTCCATTGCCTTTGGAGAACCATGGTACGCTGATATTGTTAATTACTTAGTGTCTAAACAAATCCCACAGAACTTGTCTCGTGCTGAGAGGGACAAACTTAAGAAGTTAAGTAACCAATACATATGGGATGATCCATACTTATGGAAGCATTGTAGTGACCAAGTAATACGTAGGTGTGTTCCCGAAATTGAATTTAACTCTATCTTGTCTTTTTGCCACTCATATGCTTGTGGAGGACATTTTGGGAGTAAGAGAACCGCTCTCAAGGTATTAGAATGTGGTTTCTTTTGGCCAACTTTGTTTAAGGATGCACATGCCTTTTGTATCACATGTGATAGGTGTCAAAGAACCGGCAATCTAGGTGCTCGAAATCAAATGCCGCAAACTATTATACAATTTGTGGAGGTCTTTGATGTTTGGGGAATTGATTTTATGGGGCCTTTTGTCAATTCTAATGGGAATTATTATATTTTGCTTGCTGTGGATTATGTCTCGAAATGGGTGGAAGCTAAGGCCGCCCCAACTAATGATTCTAAAGTTGTTTTGATTTTGTGCAAGCTAATATATTTGCTAGGTTTGGAATTCCAAGGGCTATAATTAGCGATGGAGGCTCACACTTCAAAAACAGGTTCTTGCAAAGCTTGCTAAGGAAGTACAATGTGTCGCATAGGATTGCAACTCCCTACCATCCGCAAACAAATGGACAAGCCGAAGTTTCCAACCGAGAGGTGAAATCAATTCTTGAAAAGACGGTGAATCCCACTAGAAAGGATTGGAGCATGCGACTCAACGATGCTTTGTGGGCGTATAGAACCGCATATAAAACACCTATTGGGATGTCTCCTTTCAGGCTTGTTTATGGTAAACCTTGTCACTTACCCGTGGAAATTGAGCATAAGGCGTTTTGGGCTATTAAGCAATGCAACATGGAGTTGGATGGTGCTGGAAAGCAAAGGAAGTTACAACTTCAAGAGTTGGAGGAGATTCGTAATGATGCATTTGAAAGCTCACGGATTTACAAGGAAAAGACGAAAGCTTTTCATGATAATATGATTTCTAATAAACAATTTTGCATAGGGCAGAAAGTGCTTTTGTTTAATTCTCGGTTGCAATTATTTCCGGGTAAATTGAGGTCACGTTGGATCGGACCTTTTATTGTGACTAATGTGTTTTCTCATGGTGCAGTGGAAATTCGTAGTTTAGCTACTGTGTAATGAACTTAAAGTGAATGGGCACCGGTTGAAACCATATTATGAGAACTTCTCTTCGGAAATCGTGGAAGGAGTTAACCTTATGGAAGTGCTCCCTCTGGAGGAGTCTTAGCAAATAAGGAGTACGTCGGGCCGTCGACTTTAAAACAAGCGCTAAGTGGGAGGCAACCCACCGGTTTTGTATCTTTATCCTTATCTTTTTACTTTTATGTATTTGCTTTTATCTTTATATTATTTTTGAATTTCCCACCTTGAACTTTTTTTGGACGATTCAATTTTACATTGAGGACAATGTAAAGTTTAAGTGTGGGGGAGCATTTATATGTTTTAGTTTGTTTTATGCCTTCTAAAAAAAAAAAAAAAAAAAAAAAAAAAATCAGAAAAATGAAAAAAAAATTTGTGCTTTTTGAACTCCGAAATCTAGAAACTTGTGCCTTTAGGATGACACTATTAGTGGATGGAACCATTTTGAATGCAGGAGTTGAGGAACCAATTAACTAAAAGGGACGAATATAGCTCAGAAATCACAAATTAACATGATAGTTGTTACCATATCTCGGAATATCACCATATCACATTCTATTTTTATTTTTCCATATTTATCTATTGTTCTCTAAGTGCTTTGGTGGGTCACTAAAAAACGACGTGTTATTAACTGCTAGGATGAAATAGAATGGTTGAGTTACTAGAAAAAGAAAAAAAAAAAAAAAAAAAAAAAAAGAGAAAAAAATTAAAAAAAAAAAAAAATGGAAAAAGAAAAAAAAAGAAAAGAAAAAAAAAAAAAAAGGAGCGAACAATTAGACCAAAACGGAATAAAAAGACACTTGGGAATAGCAGTATGTGTGAAACGTAGTCCCCGTCTCCGTCGCCTAAACAAGCGTGGAATGCGGGATCCAAGGCAACTATCATGTACTTGCCGACAAGAAGCATGCGCTTGGATCCAAAAGATCTAATCATGCCGTCTAAAAAAAAAAAACAAAAAAAGAAATTGGATCCAGTTTGATCCAATCTTAAAAATATTATTGTGTTGAATAAAGTCACTTTTGGTTCCCTTGTATATGCCAATTGATTTGATGTAGCATTCAAGACTAAGTAGCTCAATCCAATAGGATTAGGTTCATCTTAGCAGTGACCTTCAGACAGATATGGGAAACATCGAACACTTGAGAATATCCGCCAACATCTACATCTTTATCCATCTTCTTAATCTTTTCATTGTGATTGTGGTTTGTTAGTTTCCGAGTATTGTGGCTTGTTCGACTATCTAATTAGAGCTTATTTACTAATAATTGAATTGAATTTGCAAGGTACCTCCTCCTGTAGTCAATTTGGATTCGTTCATTGATTTGTCACAAATAGACGGAGTTGGAAATATAGGTTTTGTAGGTATATCTCTAGTAAACCTTCACGAGACTATAACTCGTCCACTAGGGACACCTAGGGGTTTAAAGGCTTGTTATTTATGCTAAAATTAACCGTAGCCTCGACGTCACGGAGTTGTTGTATTTTATTGTTTTGTTTGATTTGCTCGAGGACTAGCAAAGTCTAAGTGTGGGGGAATCTGATAGGTGTAGAATACACCGTATTTACTATATAGAGTTTATGCTTTCTTTGCTATTTTTCTTGTGAATTATGTACTTTACGCGTGTTTTTGAGTTATTAGGTACTCTGGAGTCGCACGGAGGAAAAGAAGCGGAAATCATCCCAATTGGAGCAAAAAGGCGAAGCTATCGGCGAAAGAACGAGGCCATTAGGGTCCGTATGAGAAGGTTGTAAGCAAAGTCAACAATTGCTTGTCGGTTCCCAGGACTGACACTACAAAGAGATTTATTGCTGGCCCATATCCACTTTCCAGGGTGCCTTAATAATGCCGTACAGGCAACCTTATCATTTGGTTGAGAAAAGGGAAATCATTCTCAGCCTCAAATTTCAGCTTGTTTTCTGTGAGGAAATCAGGGAGACTAAATCAGGGTTTGATGTGTACATCTGGGTCTATTGAGAAGCTAGGGTTGTGATCTCGATAGTGAAATTGCAAATGTAGAAGAAGCCGATGATGTGTCGAATCGAATGATGATGAGTTAGCTCGTGTGATGAGATGGGTTAGTATATTGAAGAGAAATTGAACTCGGGGAGGAGTCTGTCGTTGTTGAAAGATCTTGAGTAAGATGATGGAGATGCGAGAAGTTGGAGATGAAATGAAGATTGGGTTAAACTCGGATCTAGGAATTAACTAGAGAAGAACTGGTGAATGGTTTCGAGAGTTCGAATTGGAAAATAAATTGTAACTCTGTGTTGAGGGTTTGAAGGGAATGGAATTAGGATTCCTATGGATGTACATTGGATTTTAGGAATCCGTTGTTGAGGATCTTTCTTTGGAAGATAGCCTGATGAAGACAGTGATTACAAGGAATTCAGGGGTTGGAGTCGATGATGGTCTCGAGTTTGAGTCACACCGAGATTGCATTGGGTGATATGAATTGAGATGGTGATGGATTTGGGTCTTTGGTAGTAGTGATGCAAGTGAAGTTTCAGAAGGCATGAATAGATGGCGAGTCTTTGTTGCTCGAAATAGGAGTTTGTTGGTGGTCTTTGTAGTGGCAAGGGACCTGAGCTGTCATGAATATGGAGACACTGGTAGGGACTCAGGGAGGATCTGTTTGGGTGCAAGAAGTGTTGGTGCTGCTGATTACATGAGTTGTGATGGAGTTGATTGAAGTCTGAGATGAATTACAGGCTACAAGGATTGTGGCTGTGAAGGCCAGTGATGATTGTTGGCTACTGAGATGATGAGAATGGGTAGTGAGTGTTGCAGTGGCTTGGAGTCATTGCTGGTGTAGCTCAGATGGTGGTTGCAGTGGCTTGGGCCTGAAATGGTTGAGCTGAAATAGATGGCAGACTATGCAGTGATGAACAGAGAACAAAGAGGATTCAAGGGTTAAGTGCCTTTGAGTTGGTGGTGCTGTGGATGCTTTCAAGGTGGTGCTGTGCTGTAATGAACTACAAACAGCTGGTAATATTCAAGGCTGGTGATTGACAGGGGATACTTGAGACTGATTCAAGACTTGGCTGGCCTGGCAATGCTTGAGCTATTGGGATTTGAGGCAATGTGTGCTGGTGCAGTTGCATAGGTGATGAGTTGCAGAATAGTGAGGAGCAACTCAGGTGGACTGGAGTGATGAAGTGCAGGTGCAGCCTTGGTTGTGTTAATGCTGGGTTTGACCTGAGTTGAGATGCAGTTGCTGTGTGAAATTCAGATGGGGTCTCAGGTGGTACTGTGATTCAATGATGCAATGATGGATTGATGGCCAGTGGAGTTGTGCTCTGTGTCAATGCAGTGATGCACTAAGTTGCAAATGTATCAGTGTGGTGGAGTGGTAGGCTGAACTGAAAAGCTGCAGTGTTGGTTGCTTGCTGTGGCATTGCAGGTGCATTGCAGGCCGAGGCTGAGAAGCTACCAAATAAGCAAGTATGGAAGTGGCAGCTAAGTGAAGATTTGAATGGCGCCGAGATGAATGCTGTTGATTACAGGTGGAATTGAGTTGAGGTTGTCTTTGAGAAGATGAAATGATAAGCAGGCCAAGATGGTCAGGCAGAATTTAGCTACACAAGACAAGGATTGTGCATCGAATCACCTGTGCAAAAGCATGGCTGGCTTGGCCATTGGCTCACTCACCTGATCCAGACAGTGACTCGACCACGACTCACACAACTCGGTCCGACCGAGTTGACTCGCCCGATTCGCTTTGACCCGTTGACCCGACCGATTTGATTGATTGACCGGTGGCCAAGGCGGACTTTGCTTGGTCACGGGGAGCGATTTCCCGGGCACTTCTCGTGGCCGATTTCAGCCACAATCCCGATTTCCGCTGACGATTTTGGGGTCATATTTTCTACATGGGTTTCTCACTCCCGTGGGCTTGGTGGACTTGCATCTAATGGACCTTGAAGACAAAACCTAGTTTTGGAAGGAGAAAGGCTATAAAGAGAAAAATTCTACAACTTTGGAAATCATCATATCTCATATCTTTTTCTTGGAACTTGGGAGAGCCGTTTCTTTTACGCTTCTAGGGTTTGGTTGTGTTCTTCTTCCTCTTTGTTTTATTATTGAATATTGATGATGATGAACTCCATAGCTATGAGTAGCTAAATTCTCTTTTATTGGTTAAGGATGTAGTCCGATTTCTAAAACTTGTGTTTGCTTTATGCATTAGTTTTCTCTCTTGTTTATCGTTCAATTCTCTGCGGTTTTTATGATCACATGATTGAAGTATTGTGATAGGATTTTGGTGTTTGATTAGTTAAGTGGCCAATTAATTGAACTTGCATCTTAGTCCATAGCTATTTTAGGTTTTTCATCAAGCGATAACCTTGAATACAAGTAGCATAATATGTTTACGGTTTGTAGTGATACACTCTCGTAATCATATGTAGAGTTTGACCATTGTCCGAATTGTTTTGCATAACGCATGACAATTGCATTGATTAGCCTATTTCTGAAACTTAATGCTCCTACGAATTGAACTTGATTAGCGCAAGGCGTTAGGTTATTCTTTAGGTAGAATTCACATATGCAGCCCTAATGTGTGTGTTGATGAACTTGAGAAATTAATAGATTATCTTGCTTTCTTGATTCTCTAGGCTTTTGATAACACAAGAGATTAAATAGTAATTCTATTCATATTTGCAAACACATGTCTAAGATTGAAGATGAATTCCTTGACCAATATCTCTCTCCATTGATTACTTTCTACAATTTACTTTGCTTTTAATTTGTTTTTATTGTTTAATTAGAAATAAGAAATCCCCCCAATTGGTTACTTTAAGAAATTGATTACGAAATAACTACAATCGCCTCTCTGTGGATACGAACTCTCTCTTACCATATACTTCATTCAAATATTATAGAGTAGGAAAGTGAATTATATTTGTGTCGCTTACGACAGCGATCAGCGTTAAGATCAATCAATTAGAATATCCCACCTTTGGTTGTTGATTTACATTTATTGACACTTGAACATTGGTCTTTGGTACCGTTCAAGTAATTCCTCTTATATTCAATCGGGCTCGCAGATTTCTATTTGCTGATTGCGGATTGAATTAAGAGTTAGAGATATTAAAACTCTTTGATATACTTTACTCTAGATTGAGTATGACTGTCTAGTTGATTCTCTAGAAAGTGTATTGGAGTAAGTCCTCTCGCATTTCCAAACGAATTGTTGGGTGTGGTTGTTAGACCCCAGCATTTTCAATTGGTATCGGAGAGCAGCAAACACGTTAAAGACCTTATAAGTCCATGTTTGTAGCAATTTGTGTTACGAGGACCTAAGAAGTATCTCAAGATAACGCATATTGATATGTCTTCCATGATTCTAATTACAACAAAAACTTGGATTTGCCTCAAAGGATAGCTCCTTAGTATATTCTTCCGAATCCCAAGGAAAACAAGTTTTGTAAGCCCGTGTCGAATCAAATGGAACTCACCGGATCAACAAAAAATTGTGCCGACCTTCAAGCCTCTAAAATTAAGATTCTTGAAGAAAAGAATGATCGGCTTGTTGATGAATTTGAGAAATCTCTTGAAAGGGAACTTGAACTCTACATCTTCATTGAATCTCTCTAACAACATCGAACCGTTGGTTCAAGAAACGACTCTACAAACGTGAAAAGATTAGTTATCTTGAAGATATCTTGTTAGAGAAGACTCAATTAGAGAAAAGCGTTTAGTCAAGGCTCATTCATCAGAAATAGACAGCTATCGTGTTGAAAAAGAGAAACTTGCTGCATCTCTTCAACTTGCCCGAGAACAATGTAAAACCTTAAAAAGGGAAAACTCTGTCTTGATGAGTAGGTCATCTTTTACACCTTCTCCTGATACTCACAAGGTTTTACCTAGCGTAAAGAAAAATTCCTCCAAGGAATTACCTACGAAGATGAAGCACTTGCAAAATTTGCAGTACAAATGTAATTGTTGGGTCAAGGATATCATGTTTCAAATCCACGATGTTGTTCCTTCCGTGGGAAAAAGAATCACTATGCTCTTAATTGCTTTGCCAGGAGGAAACAAATTTCTATTCTCCATAATTTGCTTCTTTCCACTATCAATGGAGCAAATCATCTGACGACATCTACATTGAATCTCTTGCCGACAAAAAACCAGAAATCTTATAAAAATGATCTCTTGTCAAGAAATCATCACAGGTTGCATGTTCCTCGTTACGGTGTAAACTCTTGTGCCACTAATGAAGAACTTCCATGTGCTTATAAGAACAAGTCTGGTAAGTCTATATCAAGAAAATGAAAATCCTTCAAATTCCCTTTTCTGGAGCCGATTTCTAGAGGTCCTAGACTCAGTCCTCAGAAAAATCCTTCATATGGACTTTTAAAATGGTTTATGACAAATTCCTCTGGAATACGTTATAATAAATGGAAAAAAAGGAATATACAAGCAAAACGGTCAAACAACTTGTACAACTCTTCTCCCATGATTGGTAGTGAGATCACTTCTCATTCCTTTACCTAATTCTAAGTAACCTCATCCTTGAATCTATCTTGAGAGATGCAAGGATGATAACTATGGGAGTCTCAATATTTGTTGTACATTTATGTGTGCTATTGTCAATCATTCTGGGTATGCAAGCCTGCTTCATGATTCATGCTCTAATTTTAAGAATTATTGAGCAATATGGACAATCTTTTTTTTTTTTTTTTCTTTTTTGGATTTTGCCTAAATCCATACTTCTCTTGAGAACGGTCCGTGAACGTCTGTGTCCTACTCCTGTGAGTTCATAGGGTTTCCTTAATGAGAAGTGTCTTCTCTTAATACATATACATCATATATTGTATTAATCCATCCCTAACAAAAATTATATGGAGAACTCAACAAAATTTCAAGAGATTGTGCATCTTGATATGGAGGAAGACACTCAAGGACGTGAGTCAATTAAAGAGCTGGTTCTAAAGAAGATGCTTGCAAGAAAGGACCACAATTCCTGGATTGATGATTCTTTCAAGGATTTAACTCGTTTTTAGAACGATTCAAAGGTCGAGTTTGCAAATCTCCAACTGCAAATAAATCAACTCTTAGATGGTCAGGCCAAAATCCTTCAAAATATTCTCGATACCTGGAATGGAAAAAGCTCATCATGAATGTGTCAAAGCTAGACAACTTGCTTGGGTTGTTGATCGAAAAGTTTGTGTTCTAACTCATGAACATGGGGCGTCTACTGGTCAAGAGAGTAAAGGAAATCAGTGATACCTTCTATGATGGATTCATTGAAATGTATGAGGTTCTCAAAGAACTTTGATTTTGTCTAGTAAATCTTCTTTAGAGAATTTATTTCTTGTGTTTTTAGAAGAATAACAAGGGTTTGGAATAGCCATTATTGTGAGGACACATAGCTATGTCCAACGATTTTCATCTTCAATGTTTTTAGATTTATTTATTTAAATTCTAAGTTATGTGGAAGATGATTTTTGCAATTTTAATCTTTTATGATTTTATATATTGCAAAATGTTATAGGATATGTTGTTTACGTCTGTGAACCTGTGACTATCCCATACTTGTTCAAAAGTTATCTCTATTATGTCGGTATGAAAGTATTGATAGAAGATAGAGTGAACTTTTGACATTACAAAAGTTAGATTCTTTTATGTCATTGTTTTGATGGAAAAAAGGATAAAGCTTTTGTTTACATGGATTAAGTCTATTATATGTCATTGTGAAAATAGTGATGGAAAATAGAATGAATCCTTGTTTATTCCGCAGTACTAGTCTATCTCCGATCTACATTTTTGTGCATATATTGTGTTGCTCCGTAAGTTTTCTTATGTTTGAGCATGACCAATTGAGTTGACCATTTTCTTATGATTAATTTAGTTGTAGCTCCGTAAGTTCTCTTATGACGAGCATGACCAATTGAATTGATCACGTTATTGTGGTTAATTTAGTTGTGTATTTGATTTGATTAATCATGGGTTTTCTTGTGAACAATTCAATTGAATATTTTGGATACAAATTCGTGTTTTCATGTGATTTTATCCAAAAGAAATCCTTCTTTTCTTGTAAAAGCAAGGTCGCATTTGTTGTTCTTTCGGGAATGATATTTTATGGGGGAGGGTTCTTTTTTAACTTGTGCTTAATTGCCAAATCTTTGTGGGGAGTGCGGATGTGGAATATTAAAGGGGTTATCTTGTATCTTTATAAACTCCTTGATGAATGCATTTAGATTCGGCTTTATGATGGTATCTAAATAAGTTGATATGGTATTCTCCTTTGGTCATGAAGTATCTCTGTGAAAATTTCATGAGGATCCCACTAGTTTTCGTACCTTTGCCAATTTATATTGACAAAAGGGAGAGAATTAATGTGTAGTGTGATACTACAAATACATATGGTTTACGGATCATTATGTAAGGGGGAGTGGTTTTCATGTTGAGATGAAGTATTGACGAAGGGGGAGTGATACATATCACCATAGTATTGTTGTCAAAGTTGTGATACAATTGACCTTTGATGTTGTGTAATAATACTATGACACCGTATAACAATGATTAAGAGCATTTTGTTTTCTCACCGTTATCGCTACGGATCTTCAACAACTATGATGCTGAACTTACAACCTGTAGGATCATGGAGTACTTGGAAGTGACGAAGATTTCGAGTCGCATTGAAGAAGCCAAGGAGATCAAGCATGTGGATGAGAAGCTACAATTTTTATCTATTTTGTAATCCATTTGTATTGATAGTTTTGTCACTAAAGTTGACAAAGAGGAGATTGTTAGAGCACCTTGCTATTCGAACTCGCATGCGTTGTTATCTCAAGCATGTTTGTCAATGTTAGTGATCAAAACTGTAAGTCTTGATTTCTAGCCTATTTATAGATGTCTCGGACTAGGACGTAGTTTGTGTAGTTGAGCTTAGTTTTCACGGCGATCATCAATTTAAGACGAAGAACTACTAAGGGGATCTTGTGGAACTTCGACACAAAAGGTATGTGGAGACTTGACCTCATCTATCACTTGGAAAGTCTATTTCTACTATCTCCTATATTGAGGCATAAGTCGTGTTACGATATAGTTTTCTCTATACACATTTAAGATTTCAGTGACTATATCTCGCTTACATATTTCTTGAAATATGTGTTGGTAAGATTTAACTTCGACCAAGTTCATCTTATATCATGAGAAAATTACCGAGTAATATCTTACATGGTTTGTGTGATACAATCATTTGATGTAGGCTTGGAATATTTTCGATAATGATTATTTCAATATCTTGAAAATTTCTTTGATGCTAATAGTATGTGAAAACAGCTATTATCATTATAGAAGAATGTTTCAATGATTGAAATAAATAGTTTAGAATCTTGTAACCATCTTTGGATATAAGCATAGTGTGTTCGCACATTAGTGTATAAGTCCAATAACAGGAATCTAAAGTATGCATATTTGTGTGTATACAAAAAGGTTGTAGGAGGCTGGTGACATATTGGCGGAAGTTCACGTCCGTGAATTTCTGCCGAGTTTGAAAACCAAAACCAAACTCATCCTGTTACCTAAAGTACGCATACCCGTACGCATACTAGCGGAAAGTTCACGTCCGTGAATTTCTGCTGAGTTTGAAAACCAAAACCTAACTCATCTAATTACTTAAGTACGCATACCCGTACACATACTTAAGTGTGTTACTTTTCTAAAATCGGTTTAATACGTGAACCTAAACATTTATCAATAAGGAAAGCAATCTTTGCAAACCGTGGCTATAATGTTCATGTACATGATTCGAGTGAATCAAACCGATTTTGCTTCAATTGTGTTCTTGTATAATTCTATGAGAATATAGCAATTGAACAACTCTTTAACTAGTTTCATTTAAGTCATTTGAGCTAGTTATGGTTAAGATGAATAAGGTTGATATGAGAGTAATCATATGTCTAACCTCGGTTAACTATTTGTGAACCAACATGGTGTACACGTTTAGGTACGGTTACATAAACCTAAATGAGGGTACATTTCATTTGTGTGTAACAAGCTAAGTTCGATCTAACTGTTAAAAGATATGAGCTTGGTTGAATCAGGTTTTTCATATAACGGTGAATATTGAATGCTTTGTTACCAAGGTAACTTGGATTGCAAACCCTGATTTGAAAACTATATAAAGGAGAACTCTAGCAACTGGGAAACCTAATCCCCACACCTCCTGTGTGTTACTAGTTGCATAACTAGATTCGATTCTCCTTTAACCTTAGGTTTCTTCTCGAGACCCCGTAGTTTAACGACTTGAAGACTTCATTGGGATTGTGAAGCCGCACCCAACTATTATCTTTGTAGTTGCGTGATCGATCTTGTTGTTTCTATCGTGTTGAGTACAATTGAAATAATTGGCTCGAGATTTTATATTTCCGATAGGCAAGATAGAAAATTAATCACAAACAACTTCGTATCATCATTTGTGATTCCACAATATCTTCTTTCGCTAGACGATTAAGATTATTGTGA
Source organism: Papaver armeniacum (assembly GCA_023531295.1). Classification (NCBI taxonomy): domain Eukaryota; kingdom Viridiplantae; phylum Streptophyta; class Magnoliopsida; order Ranunculales; family Papaveraceae; genus Papaver; species Papaver armeniacum. Next base: position 34,387 of record JAJJWW010017842.1, read on the forward strand.
GGTGATTGATAATTCTAGGTTATTCTTCGGGAATATAAGTCCGGATTATCGATTGGTTCATGTTCACCTTGATTTATCAAAAGACGAACAAAAACTCTTGGGTATTTACATGTGGGAGACTGATTTATTCAATCCTATAGACTTTTCTGTTGGAGACAGATTTGTCTATCAAGTATTCGACTTTGGGTCGTAGCAACTCTTGGTTGTGGGTGAGATCAACTAAGGGAATCAAGTGTGTAGTATCCTGCTGGGATCAGAGACGTAAGGAGCGCAACTGTACCTTGAATCAGTGTGAGATTGATTAGGGTTCAACTACATCCAAAGACGAAGTTAATTGGTAGTAGGCTAGTGTCAGAGCGGCTTAATAAAAAGATGGTGTTCAACTGGACTAGGTCCCGGGTTTTTCTCGCATTTGCGGTTTCCTCGTTAACAAAATTCTGGTGTTTGTGGTATTTCTTTTCCGCATTATATTTTGTTATATAATTGAAATATCACAGGGTTGTGCGTTAAGATCAATCAATTAGAGTATCCAACCTTTGGTTGTTGATTTACATTGATTGACACTTGAACATTGGTCTTTGGTACTGTTCAAGTAATTCCTCTTATATTCAATCGTGCTCATGATTTCTATTTCTTTGATTGAGGATTGATTAAGAGTTAGAGATATTAAAACTCTTTGATATACTTTACTCTAGATTGATTCGACTGTCTAGTTGATTCTCTAGAAAGTGTATTGGAGTAAGTCCTCTCAGATTGCCAAATAAATTGTTAGGTGTGGTTGTTAGACCCCCACATTTTCAAAAAACATACCAGAATTATGGATATTGGTTGAAGGAAAAATACATTACATAATCGAAGTTTTTGGTTTGACAAAAAGAAAATGTTACTAAGTTATATTTATTAATGAAAAAGTACAAATAATCATGAGTGGATGGATTATTAAAACCTTTGGCAGTTCCAAGAGAGTATTTTCATGATGAGAAAAATGGTATAGCAAATTAAAGCAATATCGAAAGTGGGAAGTGATATCCGTCAACCAGGATCAGTGAGGTTCCGATTAAGAAATTTATTTCTTGCAGCAATGTCCCAAACAGTTGGCTCAAAGTTAACATTGGAATGTGCTTCCCAATATCGATTATCACCAATAGGTTCATTAAAAGATTCATCATCTTGAATATTAGGATCAACAGGTTGATGGCTTGCAGAGGCTTGTGAATTTACATTATGTTGATGACTTGTGGAAGCATGGTTACTAGTATAAGCTTGATCCAAATCACCATTAGAGAACAATAATGTTCATATTTCTGGTTCTTTTTTTGACGGGTAAAGGTATGACAACCACAACTATAGCTTGCAGGAACTAGAGCATTAGGATTAGGTAATGCAATGCACAAGAAAGTGAGAAATATGCATTCCATCTAAAGGAACAAGCGAGAAGAAACGGGTTCTCGTAAGTAAGATCGTCTCGATGACCATGCTATATAAAAAAATTGGCCAATTCTTGAGGATTTATTTCTGTACAATATCTAAAGCAGACCAAAATTTCTCATAGTTCTTTCCATGTCCAGTGTTTAAATATTGCAATCAAGCAAATAGCCTAGTATCATGATCAAGAACTTTACACTCACACGAATATTGTAAGGTCGCTTTTCAGAGATAAAGCCTATCCATCTTGAAGCTCCGCAACATTATCAAGATGAATACCTTTAATCATGAGGGTAGTTACTCATTATAACTTAAGCTCTAAATTTGGATGAAGTAGTAGGATGACACCATCGGGTTCAACTACAATAATTTCTCTAACAATATTACCAAAGAGACTAAGGATTTATGGATATGTGAATTGGGTGAAGGTATTTGTATTGAAGCCAAAAGGTGAGGTGTCAAAGTTTAGTTTTTGATAGGGAAAAGAGGGATGCTAGTCTCTAAGAACAATCAAATATCCATCAAAGTTCCAATCTCCTCCAAACAAGATAGCATTTTTGTCTTCATTAGTACAAAATCTAATAACATAAATATCGGGCTCAATAGCTCTCACCATAAACTGCCAATTATTATCATGCTTAAGATTGGGCCATATAAATCTAGCTAGTAGTTTTTTCAGCATTTTTCCACAACATAATGCCAGGTCTAAAGAGTTTACCGGCTAAACAAATTTTCCGATCACTAATGCCTTGAGATATAGGTTTAGTAGAGTAGGTAACAACTCTAATTTTTTTCAGGATAATCTGCAAGATTGATATCTTTCATATGTTAAGATATGGTATTTATATTACCATACATCGAGAGACAGTGAATTGAAAATTTCGGGCACAAAGAACTAACGGGTAAATGAGTAGTGATAATTGAGAAGGTATTTAAAGTAAGAGTATAACAAAGTGGGTGTAGTGATGTTGATAACAATTCGATGATAAATGTTAAAAAATATTGATAACAAAAAAGATGAGTAATATATAGGTGTTGGTGCAATTAAAGATAGTGCGCGAAGCCGGGGATTAAAGTTTAGAACCATTCTGAAGTGCCAGGTATCAAGTAAGGATAGTAATTTCTTGATATGATGGTAAAGATGCACCACTGCATATAGGATAAGCCAATAGACCTTTAACCAATGAAATTTAATCCAACTGAAGATGGTAGATTTGTTGCAACCATCGATGCAGACAACAAGGTTTTAATGCCGCATAACTTTGTAGAAGACAACAAAAGAAGGAAAAACAAATTGAAAGATGCATGCATACAAGGAATCAGAATCAGAATCAAACAATAGTAGTTTGACAAGAAAAACCAGATTTTTGTAAGATCCGTTTACATCAAAAGAAGATTTTTTTTTAAAAATTAAACAAATTGGAAAAAAAACAACGAATAAGGATGAAAAATTAGGGTTTAAAAGATGCAAACCAGTTAGAATTGCTAATGGGGGATACCAAGACTAGCAGGCAAGGTATTGAAAGCGTGAAGCGTTTTTCATTTTTAGGAAGCGATGCGTATGTCGAAGCGTGAAGCGTCGCTTCATGGTTGATATTTGAAGCAGATGTTTTATATAAATAAATTAGTCGTAAATAGTAATTATAAATTTATTAGGAAGATAATATCTATATAAATTTTATATAATTCTAATTTTTATCAAAAACAAAGCATGTGTACACCAGTTCAACCTACTCCAGGCGAGTGGGAGGTGGGTGTTCAATTCCCTCTTAAAACACTCATATTTTCTTTTGGCGAAAATTTTAAAACTTCTGAAAGATGCACTTCACATGACCGTTTCGGAGCGAAAAGTTGAAATTTGAAGCGAAGCGTACGCTCTGAAGAGTGAAGCATACGCTTCACATGACCGCTTCGAACGAAATGTGAAATTTGAAGCGAAGCGTACGCTCCGAAGCGTGAAGCATACTCTTTTAAAAACCATGCTAATAGGCTTCGGGGTATCCGCGTTCGGGATCGGTCTTTATCTTTTCTCTTATATAAAATGGTATCCCCTAAAAGAATTGGTATCGGCTTTTAGCAAACGTGAATGCAGAAATTGAATTGAAGAAAAATCGAAGGAGAGTTGGATTTGAATGACTACATAGTTTTCTTTTATTTTTTCGATTTCACTCGGGTTTTGATTGTTCTTTTATTTTTTCGATTTCC